>PVHX01021424.1:0-20696 GCA_004024805.1 Geosciurus inauris
CCAGCCCTAATTATTTCCCAAATTTGAGGTCTTGCCCACCTCTGTGTCTTCCTTCCTACTCCCTTTGTCCCTCTCCAAGCCAGGTCTTCTGGCTTCTCTGCTTGATCAATGGCCTCACCCACACCTCTTCTCTTAATCTGGTTTAAAGAACATGGCTGCAATTTCACCCGCTACTGTATTTCTTTGGGGAGTCATTATACCTCTCTGAACTTATATCCTTATCTGCAAAATGGATATGCAAGTACATACTTATAAGTGATCCTGCCTGGCACTGATTAAGTACTCAATAAATAACAGCCCACATCAGGTGCGGTGGCGCACACCTGTAATCCCAGTGACTAAGGCAGGAGGATCACACGTTCAAGGCCAGCCTGGACAATTTAGTGCGAGTGTCTGGGGGGTGAGGGAGGACAGGAGATGTGGCTCAGTGGTGCAGCACTCCTTGATTCAGTGCCTACTACTGCAAAAAAATATATAAACAAACAAAAACCTCAGTCACTTCCATTCCTCCTTCCTGTACAGTCCCTTCCTCTTTCCACATTAAGATAATAAGATTGCTAATATGGATTGACTCTACTATGTGCAGTAATTGGACATATGTCTGGCACCTACCAGGTGCTTAGTATTACTTGTTGAATAATTTAATCTTTACCAGACCCTATGGGGTTGGGAGAACTTGAACTACTATTATATCCATTTTACAGACAACAAAATTGTCAAGGCCAAGAGAGGGAAAGCCATTTGCCATGGTTGGGATTTAAGCCCAAGCAGTCTGACTCCGAAGCTGGGCCTGCCACTGCCCCTCCCATCCTCATTATCCCCATCCTGATCTGCTCTGATGCCAACCCTGGTGGCAGGGTGCTTGCTTTCTCCAGGTTTTGGGTTTTAGGTTCTAGATGTAAACTCATTGAGCTTCTGCTTCAGAGCTCAACCCCCACCCCCATGTCATCTCATGTGAGCCTCCCAAAGCCCTGTGGCATCAGTGCCATGATTATTTCCCCATGACAGATAAGGAAATTGAGGCTCAGAGAAGGGCCAAGAAACTAAAGGACACGTGAGATTCAAAGCCCCAACTCTTTTTCAACTAACTATCATGTATTTTGTGATGTTTTTCATGATTTTTTTCCCATTACCTTATAAAACTATCAAGAACCGTTCACACACATCTGTCTTATTTTTCTAGCTAGACTGCAAGCTCTCTGAAGGCAGCTCTTCCATGTGCCCCTAAACCGGGGTCCAGCACTGCAGCAGTGTAGACTGTGCCCCACAAGGCCTCAACCGCTCATCTGCAGCCTCCTGCCACATCCTGATGGGGCACATCCTAGGCACATCCTGATGCTGTTTCCCCTACAACAGGTCTTGATTTGTGGGCTGTCTACCCCTTCAAACACAGGGCTGGTGAGGGCAGGGTTGGGTCTGCTCTTTGATCTAGACTGGAGGTTCCCCAAAGATGCCTTATCTCTGGGAATTCAGCACTCTCATCTCTAGGTCCTCATAGGAGCAGGACATTGTGGTGGTTCAGAAGGAGGACTCTGGATCCCAGACAAATTCAAAGGTACTGGTTCTGTGTGACCTTGACCCAGTCACAACCTTTCTAAGCCACAATTCTCTGACATAATAGTCCTCCCTCCCTATCCATAGGGAAATATTCTAAGATCTTTACCAGACCCTATGGGGATGCAGAAACTGCAGATAATATCAGACCCTATAGATATGTTTTTTCCTATACACATATACCTATGATAGTTTAATTTATAAATTAGGCACAGTAAGAAATTAACAACTAGCAAACAGAACAATCAATATATTATAATAAAAATTATTTAAAACTTACAAATGTTTATTTCTGGAAGCTTCCAGTTAATATATTTTTACTGCAGTTGACCAGAGTTAACTAAATTGTGGAAAGTGAAACAGAGGATAAGGGGGCTAGTGTATAAAATAAGAACAACAGGGGCTGGGATTGTAGCTCAGTGGCAGAGTGCTTGCCTCGCAAGCATGAGGCCCTGGGTTCAATCCTCAGCACCACATAAAAAGAAATAAAATAAAGACATAAAAAAAAAAAAGAGCCACAATAGGGACACAGTGGTGATTAAGTGAACATCTATTTATAAAATTAGAAGAGTATTGGGACATAGCGCTATATAAATGTTTGTTAAGTAACTAAAAGTCAAAGCCAAGCAGAATGGCTCAATGGTAGGAGCATGTGCTCAGCTTGCACGAGGCTTGGGTTCCATTCCTACCACCAAAACCGAAAACAAGCAAGCATATAATAAATAAAAGTCGAGCCCCACCAAGCCGGGGAAGGGTCCCTGAGGTCTGGTACAGTGCACGTGACAAAGCAAACTCCAGCTCCAGACAACTAAAGATACACAGGGAAACAGAGGTGGCAGAGGCCTTATCCCTTCAGGAAACCCCTTGTGGCAGGGACCTACTTCCCAACCCACATCCTCCAGAGCCAGCGGACCCCATTTCCTAGTCTCATCAGACGTCTGACCTAATCCCCCACCCTAAACTCTCTCCAAGCTCTTTCCCCTCCTCTCCTTCTCTAACTTAACTCTTTTCATATAGGCAGATAGATTATGGCTAAAATCCAGATCCTGCTTCTCTGGGTTGCTGTGTGACCTTGGGCAAGTCCCTCAGCCTCGCAGAGCTTCACCTTAATCATCTCAACAAAGGAATAATCCCACCTCTCCACCAGATCTGTCCTAGGAATTAACTATGAACTGAAATCATGCCCATGGATGTATCCACAGGTGTGAGGACACACTAATGTCCCTTCAGACTGACTACATAGATAGGCATGCTGTTGGAGCACTAGCGTGGGAAAAGGGGCTTCTTGTAAAACCACACAAACCCCCAAAATGTCCCCAACAGCCCTTAAGCACCACCCAAGGCAAGTTCCTTAACCTTGCTCTGAAATTAAAATCAGTTTGAGAGTCTTATGTCCTTCTTTTCATGGCCTCCTTACTCCTGCTGAGGCCCTGAAGCAGACCTGAGAGAGAAAAGAGAGAGATAGGAGGGGCCATAGCTTTGCAGGAGGAGGGAAACGACAAGTCCCCAAAGTCTTCCCTCCCCACAGCTAACCCAGCAGTCACCTGGCCTGGCTTCCCACCCCTCCAAAAAGGAAGAGGAGCTAGCGGCCACATGTTAAAATAGGCGATTACCTCTGTTAATTAATTAAAATAAATAGCAAATTAAATACAGCAAAATTAAAATAGCACAGGAAATTAATTCTCTACCAGCCCCACCTCACAGGTGAGATGCTTACAAGGCCCCTCGCAGCCAGGATCCAGGGCAGCTGGGGGCTCACTAGAACCTGCCTTGCACCACAACTCCTGGTAACCCCAAATATCTGTAGCAGAATCCAACCACCCACCAGCATTTACTTGGCTCTGCGATCAGAGTTAGCCTCCTGGCTTCTTACTCCCAGGGGACCCCAAGCCCCTGCTCCCTGAGCAGTGGACAGAAAGGGTCCTGACACCCTCTGACCTAGGGACTGCACACTGTGCCCTCTGGGCCCATAGCTCATATCCATTGCCACATGGGTCAGGGTAGGAGGAAAGAAGACAGGGTCTCCTCTGGGGCTTAGAGTCTGAATATGAAAGACACTTCCATTCTGTACAAGCTCTGGCCTCTCATTCAGGGTGCCCAAAATCCATCTCTGGAGACTCCTCACTTTGCTCAGAATGCTTAGGAAGCACTGTTGAGGTAGGGAATCCCAGGCCAGAAAATTCCCACCCAAGTTGGCCAGATCAGACCCAAGGACATAATGCCAGCATTCCCTCCAACGTTAAGACTGATCAGTTCATTGCACAGATGGGTAAACTGAGGCCAGGAAAAGCAAATGACAGGACCTAAAGTGGATTCTCAGTGGTTCTCAAAGGACCATGTTCCCATCAAAACATTTCGAGTACAGCTCAGCTCCATGCTGATCCCCAACCCCAGGCCTGGCCCCAAGGCCTCATCTCTATAAATCCCAGTCCCCAAAACTCTTCCTCCCTGTGTCCTACAGGAGAGTGAAGGAGACTCTGTTCCTGCCCTCAGGCTATTGGTCAGAGTCCACTCTCCCTGAAGCACCTTCCCAACCTCTGCCTGGTGAAATTCTCCCAGCCAACTCAACACTAGCTTCTTCAGGAACCACCCGGAACCCTGATAGGTGCTGCCTCATCTTCCTTTAAACTCCTGGACGCTTTATTCTACCCTCTCCTAGGGCGCTCTCTGCTGTCTTCATGATGCAGTTGTCAGGAAGAAAACTGGCACAGTACCCAGCACTCAGTAGGTGCTGAGTAAATCTCCATATCTAATGTCTCCCCACATCCAAATGATACTTGACAGAACAGTTATAAGCTACCCTTTATTGAACATCTACCACAAACCCAGCACCTGCACTGTCCTACCTTCATGATGGACCTCGCTTATGGAGGTGTGTCTTTGCTGAAGTCACACAGCTCTGGAGCTGGAACCACACTGGTCTTTGCCCCTAAACAAATCCATCCTGTATGCCTCTCCTAGGTTAAACCACCATCATCTCCTAAATGAACTATTTGAACCTCCCAAATAGCCTCCCTGCCTCCAGTCTGTCTCTACCCTCCTCTTGGTCCTATCTCTCAATACTTCCCAATTCCTCGTGACCCCCTGGACAAAACTCAAACCCAAGCATGGCACCTGAACCCTGTGACATCTGCCTTCTGCACTCTTTGCAGCATCTCTGATGTCTGAACAGCACTACATCCTCCCAGTGTATCATACTTTCATTCACTTCCACACTTAGCATATGCTGTTCCCTCTGCCTGGAACACCCTTCCCACATTTTTCCTACTGTGAATTCCGACACACCCTTGAAAGCCAAGATCACGGGTTAGAAGAGGGAAGCAACAACCAGACTGGTCACAAAACAGAATCTGTGAAGGAAGGGTCTATGTCTATCTTGGTCACCACGGTCTCCCCAGGGTTTCACTCAAAGTGTTCAATCAGGATTTGTTGAATGAATGATCAGGATTTGTTGAATGCTCCATATACACTTGTTAACCAGACAGAGGACAAAAGAATACAAGGCCACAGTATGCAGGGCTGGAGGTAGAAGAGGAGAGACTGAGACCAGGAAGGGCAAGTATACTTGACTGCCGAAGAGCAGTGACAAATACCATCAGGGACTAATCTGCGGCAGAGCCATGCTTTTGGCAGAGGAGGTGTTTGTGAGACAGAGAAAGGAAAGTGATGGAAGGCTCTGGAAGAGTGTGTGCGCGCACACGTGTGAGAGGTGAGGACGCATGTGAGGCAGTGTGTGTGTGAGAGGACAGGGAGGCGGGCAGGAGCGCGCCTGGGGGTCCGTGTGTGCATGCCTGGAGACTGGGGACATGCAAATAAGTGAGGAAGGGTGGGGCATGCGCGGGATGCTGTCCCACGGTGACAGGTTGTGCACTTCTGCTGCAGGCAGAGTGATGGGGGGGCTGTTGTGAGCATGTACAGGGAAGATGGTGTGCCTGTGTGGCCAGTGCGGAGGGGAAGGGAAGAAGTATCTGGGCCCTGCTGAGGGTGTGGCTGCTGTGGCCCTGGTCACAGGCCTGGGGCCAGAGGTAGGGCCTGGCCCTGGGCCCAGGGTGGGGGGCTCTAGCAGAGTAGAAGATTCCTCAGAGTCCTCCCTGGAGCCACAGGCACCAGATTACAATGTCCCCAGGCAGGAAGGTTGAGGAGGAGGCCCAGATGTGCATGCGCTTCTACATCTGTCCACAGTAAAACCTCTGGGCATTTATTTGTCTTTGTCTGTGTCCGGGTGTGCACGCCTGTGCTTGTGTGAGCTCTGCCGGCTGTGTGTCTGCGCCTGTCTTTGTCTCTGTATGTATCTGGGCCTTTGTCTCTGAGGGTACGGCTGTTGGTCTGTGCCTGTCTGCACGACTGTGTCTGGTTTGTATGTGTCTAAGTGTGCCTGGGACTGTGCGGCACCATGTGTCCTTGACTCCATGCGTGTCTAAGCAGTGGGTGCAAGCAAACCCTGGACGGCTTATTTGCATCTGTGGGTCTCTGTGACCTCAGTGTGGGTGAGGACACACTGTGTTTCTGAGGCTCAGGGTCTAGATCTTGGTGCACCTAAGTGTGCTTTTGTTGCTGTAAGACCATGCTGTGCGCTGTAGCACAGAAATGCTTGTCTATCTCTGTGTGTCGTGTGTTTGTGACACTGAGGATATGTGTGCGTCTCTACCTCTGTGTGTGTGTGTGTGTGTGTTGGGTGTGAGAGGTTTGTCACAGACTGGTGAGCAAGTTAATCTCAGACTCTGTGACACGTGGAATAAAATCACGCTCCCATAATGGGATCATTCGTCTTCCTGTCTAAGGAGGGAACCAACTCTTCACCCTCTGCCCTGGGGGAGCCAGTGGGGCCATGGCCAGGCACCAGCCCCCACCCAGGCCCCTTTAGGGCCTCGGGGCCCCACTCTTGCCCCCCCCTCCACTAGGCGCATTTGGCCTCCAGAGTGCCCTGGTGCCCACTGCAGGCTGGGCAGGGCTCCAGGACATGTGACTGGGCCTTAGAGGCCTGTCCTAGGGCCCCCCCAGCCCCACCCACTGCTGAGGAGAGCCCTGCCCCAGATGAGAGGGGGGTGCAGGAAGGAATCTTTGGGCCCCTCCTCCTCCCGGAGGGGAGGGATGAGCTGCAGGCCCTGCCGGGATTTTCCATCTCTCAGCAACAAGATTCCTGGTGAGCAGGCTGCTGGGTTTGGCAGGGCGCCTGCTGGAGACCCGCCCTCACCCGCCAGGATGCCTGGGTCCTGGGGCCAGGCAGCAACGGGTTCCCTGGAGAGCTGAGAGGGCCCCAGAACTCCAGCCTACTGTTGCCTGGGCCTGTGGGAAAGCTAGACCCTTCCAGGCTCTTGCCTTCCAACCAAAGATGGCTCCCCAGCCCCCCACCCGCAGGCAAACTACCACCCTTCCTCTGGCCTCCCACAAGCCTGGGTCTTTGCTTGAGAAAGTCTTCCCAGGCCAGCCACCCAGCACCACCCATGCCTGACCTCAGCACACACCCAGCCTGGGTTCTAGACCTCACCTCCAGCTCTGAGGGTTCACAAGGGCAGGCCTGTGCTCCTCCTCTTGCACTTGGGGGTTCTGAGGACAAGGCTATGTGTCCTTCATTCACTAAATCCTCTTGGCCTCAGTTCTCCCTCCAGACCGAGCTGAGAGGCACTAGGAGAGGATTTCCCAGAGCTGGGGAAACTGAGACCGTGCAGCCCTCTGCCCCACCTACCACAAGAGGCGCGATGCAGTAGTCTGGACATGCTGTCTTAATCTTTCCCAGCAATAGCAGCTGCATCTCTCTCCCATGGGTGCAATTGCAGGAGAGGGTGAGCCTCAGTTGGAGAGAGGGAAGTGGGCAGGTGGGTTCCTTCAACCCCCAGCACCTTGGATGAGCAGCTGGAGAGCAGGTTTGGTAAGAGATTAAGTTTGAAGAGAAACAAGAAGCTCCAAGATTTATGAGCCTCATTTCTCCCTTAAATTCCCCTCCAAGCCCCCCAGCCCTAGCCTGGTCCCTCCAGGGCTATGCTGTGGCCCCGGGCCAATGTCAAGGCCCTAACCCATCCATCAGCTGTTGCCAGGGAGTTTCCACTGCAACGGGTCCCAAAGGGAGGGGTTCAACTGACACTTGGGGCCCAGATCAATAGGAGGGGGCATGGCCCTGAAGAGTCAGCCAACAAGCCTGTACCCTCCCATGAGCTGGGGGCTCACAGCCTCCAAGGAAGAAACTAGGCTGGTGGGTGGGGCCCAGGAGGAGGTGGTGTCTCAACTCCGTGACCACACCCAGCCTCACCCTTTCAACAGGCCAAGAGACCTGAGATCCCAAGAGGCCCTACAGCTCACAGGGTGTGTGACCTTGGGTGGCTGCTACTCCTCAGCCTCCCCACCACAGCATGCAGGAAGTGGCTCAGATATCCCAGGTGTCTCCTGTGCAGCTCAGCCCCTCAGCACTAAGCCCTGCCCTCTCTCCAATACAGGGGTGTCACCAGAATCTGGGCCAGATGGGGTAGGGCTATGGCAGGTAGCTGGAGGAATTCCTGCAGTCACCCAAGTCAGAGCTGGAGGACCTATGGTGATTACCCTCCACCACATAATCTATGTTCCAGAAGAGTGAAACTGAGACTCTGAGCAAGGGTTAGGTCTACACCAAGACCTGAGTCTTACTGGTGGGCTGGCTATGAGGATAAGCTCTGGGGAGAGAAAGTTCTGGATTAAAATCCCAGCTGCACCACTAACTTGTTATGTGAAGCCCCAGCCTTCTCTAGGCCTTACATTGCTCACCTGTAAAATGGGATGATAGAGCCTCCCTCCTAGGACTGCTGAGTTGAAATGAGAAAATGCATGTAAAGGGCTTGGCACAGTGCCTGACACAGTGAGTGCCTGAACAATGGCAATCATCACAGCCACGGCGAGTACTATATGAACATAAATCCAAGTGGCCAGGGGTGAAGGGAAGGAGGGGTCCTGACCTGGCTAGAGGATGAGACCAGCCTCATCCTCTAGCCAGGTCAGGACCCCCAGGACCTCAGCCCAAGAGGGCAGCCAAATTCCTTGAAGTCCCCCAGCTGTCTCCCCTATTCGTTAAAGGCCTCTCATTAGTGAGCCTGGGCACCTGCCCCTCCATGCGTAATAAGCCTCATTAGTATCTTAGCCCCAAGCTCTGAGCCCAGACTCTATGTGTATGCACACGCATGAGGGTAGGGGGGCTGCAACAGGCCACCAGCCAGGAGAGAGCATCCTCGCCAACCACACCCCCTGCCTGTCATCCGCAGAGCCCGTCACCACCCAGCTTGTCACCTGCCTGCCTCGCACCCGCACCACCTGTCACCCACCCAGGCTCATCACCCACCCAGCCCATCACCTGCACCACCTGTCACCCACCCAGCCTGTCACTGGAACCACCTGACAGGCATCTGGGTGGGGGGACAGGAGATGGGGAGGAGAAGACCACAGGGGTGTGGAGCTGGGGGCCCCAGAGACCCTGTGGGACCCCCACTTCAGTGCGGCATCCTGCAGTATTGCCATGGCAACCTCTCAGCCGCAACCACTTTCCCAAACATCCCCCGCCCCCCCCCCCCAGGCCCTGCTCTTAGCTGAGCTGAGGCTGAGAAGAGCCTGAGTGACAGCAGAATGGGGCAGGAAGGAGGGGGTTCATCAGCAGTCTGGCCTTGACCATCCTTCCGCCTTTGGACTCGTTTACTCCATCTGCAAAATGGAGGGGCCAGAACAGATAAAGCCCTTGTAGAGCAGGCCATCCCTCTTCAGCCGGGATTGGCTGAGTCAGCTGCCAGTTAACCTGTGAGGGCTGGGAGGTGGGACATAAGGACAAGAGTTTCTAGGTTCTTCCACAATCTTCTGCCCTGGCCCAGTCCAGAGAGGCTAGACCTCTGGCCCAGGCTCACACAGCAGAAAGGGAGGGAAGCAGGCTGGAAGGGAAAAGGGTTCTGCTACCGTACTGCTAGCTGGAGGCACCACACTGGGTGACCCAAGGTGACTGGGGGCTGACTTGGCCCCCACCTCCAAGCTGCATTATTTATAAAACCCAGAGCTTGGAGTTGAGCAATGGCTATAGCACTGGCCCTCTAGGGACCACAGTGAGGTGGAGAAAACAAGGTGCCTCTGAGAGGCAGCCTGGGGTCCCTGGCTCCCCGGGGGGCTGAGGTGGCAAAGGGGCAGCAGCTCTTCCTCCCTCCCCTGCCCACCCCCTCTTCCCTCCACTCCTCCAGGCAGGCGGCGATAGGATTACTTCTGCAAGACTGCCCGCTCCACAGGGTTCCAGAGACCCTCCTGCCTGCAGCAATCTTTAAAATTCCTCCAGCCCAACCTCTCTCCCTTTCTCCCCGCAGTGAATGCTCCAGAGTCTACCGCAGTGTGCCCACTACTGCCGCGCTGCCGCCAGCACCACCTCCACCAAGCAGGCAGAGGCCCCGGTCCCTGGTGCCCATGGACAAAGAAGGACCCATCCTCAGAGTGAAGCCCCACATTCCTCAGACCCTCTGGCCCTTGGTGCCAGCCCAGTCCCACACAGACCATGGCTCCAGCTGGGGTCAGGCACACCAGATGCACCAAGGCGCGTCGGCAATAGGTGCAAACACACCTGGTGGGTCTTGGCATGTCTGCCCTTGTCTTCTGCTGCTAGAACCTGGCCGCCCCACCTCTGTTCTGACCCCCTCCCTATCTCAATACCTATCCCTGCTAACCCCTGGGGTGAGCAGACAGCTGGGCCACACCAGCGCCTGTGGCTCCCCAAGGCACAAGAGGCAGGCAGGAGATCGATCCGCTGAATTTTTTAAGGCCCTAATGGAGCCTTCATCCTAGGACTTGCTGGACTGGGACACAGGCGATGTCTTGGGGATCCCTCCCACTGCACAGCACTGCAGTTGCTTCCTCTTTCAGGTCTTGGGGGTCAGAGGAACCCTTCTATGAGCCTGCCCCCAGCAAGAGGCACAAGGGACCTCCAGGAAAGAGATCAAGGCTGGGGGGCCCCCCGCGAGCAATGCCAGAGCACCCCCCAGTCTATCTCCCCAGCCCAAATGCAGGCAAAAGCAGCTCAGCCTCTAAATCACTCCCCTCATGCTGCCCTCTGAGGCGGATTCTGTGCATCTGTAATTAGGGGGTGGAACAGATGGTGGAGATTCCGTTTAAAATCATGCATCTAGTAAAGTAACCTTCACTGTCGGAACTGACTCCCAGGGAGACCAAGCCCCACGGCCTGGACTGGGGGTGGGGGGAGCCAGCACCTTCCCCATCCCTTTCCCTGAAGCCCCAGCCCATGTCTCTCAGGTGAGTCAAGTGAGGAGGATCTGGAAAACACTTGGAAAGTGCAGGCTGGGTATAACTCCCCTTGGCCCCCCCAGACATGCCAGAGCTCAGGCAGTGCTGGGTACTCAGAGTTCTTGGCTGAGAGACCAGGGTGACAAGGTGCCAAGGGGCTCTGCCCCACCCCCCAAAGGGGCCCCAAGCCCCCAAGCCCAGGTCAGAGTGTTCACAGCACAGGGCCTTGGGGAGGGGGCAGCTTTGAACCAGATGTCCAGCCTCACTGTCCAGGAATGAAAGGCCTGGGGCAGTGAGGGGGTGGAGACAGCTCCCCAGGCAGAGGAGGCTCTGGGAAGTGGGGGAGGCTTGGGTAGCAGACAAGTGAGAGCAATGCGTGTGAACGGCAAGGCCTTCTGGGGGTGACTGGGGCGAGGATGTACTGGAATGTATGACTGGTGGGAGTGAGGGCTACAGAAGAATTGGGGCGGGGTATGTAACAGGGTGCTGTAGGGTGCAGGGGGAGCAGGAAGAGCGGCTTATGAATTCAAAGGGGTGAATGGGTCAGGGCTGCGACTAGCAGAGGCAGTATGGGTTGTGGATAAGCATGGCATCATATTTGGAGAGGTACAGGGCTGTCCCCTGGCCCTTACATTGAGCAAAGACCTGCAGTCAGAGCTGGGCTATAACCCAGGAGTCCCTGGGACTTAGGCAGGACCGCCTGTTGAGGTGTGGGGACCTGCAGGGAGCGTGTATGCATGCACACATGCTGGGGAAGGTATTAGAAGCTGTGGGGACATCATCTGGAGACACACCAGACGTGAAGCGATGTGTCTCTGAGGCAAATGTTGCTTCAGGGTCAGGGGTTCTTTTTTCTTTTTAGTTGTCAATGGATCTTTTATTTTATTTATTTGTTTGTTTACATGCAGTGCTGAAGATCAAACCCGGGGCCTCACACATGCCAGGCAAGGGCTCTACCACTGAGCCACAACTCCAGCCCTGGGTCAGGGGTTCTTGTCTGGGAGGGTGTTGAAGGTAGGGCAGGGGTAGTTTGGAAAGAGTAGAGTCCTAGCCGGGCGTCGTGGTGCACACCTGTAATCCCAGCACTTTGGAGGCTGAGACAGGAGAATCACAAGTTCAAAGCCAGCCTCAGCAACCGCAAGGCGCTAAGCAACTCAGTGAGACCCTGTCTCTACATAAAACACAAAATAGGGCTGGGGGTGTGGCTCAGTGGTCAAGTGCCCCTGAGTTCAATCCCTGGTACCAAAAAAGAAAAAGAAAAAAAAGAATATAGAGCCTTATTTGTGTTGGGGGGTGGTGCCAGGCTATACCTGAGGGAGATGTGTGTGTACAGGGTGATGCTGGGCTCTGGGGCCTGACTATGTGGGATGGTATCCTGGTTGTATAGGTTCTGGATGTACCTGAGGAGGTGTTGGGGTTGGAGAAGGAGCTGATATGCTTGAGGATATAGTAGAAGCTGTGTGTGTGTGTGTGTGTGTGTGTGTGTGTGTGTGTGTGAGAGAGAGAGAGAGAGAGAGAGAGACAGAGAGAGACAGAGAGACAGAGAGAGACAGAGAGATTAGGGATATTTTGGGGAGTATGGTTGTGTCTAAGAAGATGTGACAGTTGGGGGCAGCACCATGAGGACGAGTTGGGCAGGAGCTCTTTCTGGAAAGGTTATTGTGACTTTAACTGGGCACCTGATGTGTTTGGGGGGTGCTGGGCTTGAGGGTGCAGCAGGAGCTGCTGTGCTGGGGCGGGGGACTGTGTTTGGGGAAGTGCTGGAGGCCTTAAAAACCTCTGCATGAGCCGGGTGGGGTGGCTCAAGCCTGTAATCTCAGCACTTAGGGAGGCTGAGACAGGAGAATCGCGAGTTCAAAGTCAGCCTCAGCAACCGCAAGGCGCTAAGCAACTCAGTGAGACCCTGTCTCTACATAAAACACAAAATAGGGCTGGGGATGTGGCTCAGTGGTCGAGTGCCCCTGAGTTCAATCCCCAGTACCAAAAAAAAAAAAAAAATCCTCTACATGTGGAAAGGAAGAATGGGTCCCTGATGTCAGAGAGGTGCTGGTGGCTCTGCAGTACACAGTAGGAGGGTACTGGGGCTGCAACTGGGGTTCTGGTGTTTGGGGAAGGGTAGCTGTGTGGCAGGTGTATGCTGGTTGTGTCTGGGGATGTGTGAGGCTGTGTGCGAGGCAGTGTCATGTCAGGAGGTGACCACGTGTGGAGTGATTGTGTGTTTGTAGGCGTTTAGCAGTTGGGTTTGGAGGTGTTGGCACTGTGAGGGTGTATGTGGGCCAGTTGTATATGTAAGTGGTGTTGGGGACTGCAGTTGGGGTTGGGGTCCTATGTTCAGAGAGGCGTGGGGCTAAAGGGTGTGGGTGGGTACCCCTCTGGGGACACGAAGGGCAAAGGCCTTTGCTCAGGTGCCCATCTGGGGGCAGCCCACTACAACCCCTCTGCTGTGGGGTGGGAGGGCTGTCAAGACAGGCAGTCCATCTGTCTGCGCCTGTGTCCAGGCCTGAGGAGCAGAGCTGCCTCCTCACTCCCTGGGGGGCGGCAACGGATCCCAGCCCACCCATCTGCCTTCAGATGGTCCAGGCAGGAGCCTCCACAAAGCTGCCTGGAGGGCATTGCTGTGTTTGAAGAGGCACAGGCTGGGGGTGGGGGAACTGCACAGCAAACAGTCCTCATGGAGGCTCTTTTGAAAACCACTGACGCCAGGAGAGAGGAAGAGGGAGGACAGGGGCGGGCATGTCTGTCCTTGTGTGTCTCTGTGGGTCAGTGCCCAACCCAGAGCATCGCAGCCCCTTCCCATGTGTTTGTGTTAATGGTCCCTGTTCGGATAGCATCTGGGCTTTGGAAAACACCCCTCCAACCCAGGCAATAGGCTCACAGCCTCACACCTGCAGCTACACCCTCACACAAGCGTGCTCCCTCCACTCACACACCAACACCCACACACCTCCACATCCGCATGCATACCTCTGCACCCTCACACACGCAGCTCACCCGATGTCCCTGTACCTTCAGATGTACACACCGGCACACAGAAACCCTACTCTGCAAATCCTGTCTAGCCACAGACCCATGTTACACAAATACCTATCACATAAATGAGAATCCACATCCATACCTGACAAGTAACTATGAGACATACACCCACATACTCCACATGCTCCCTGTCACACCCATACCCCATCTCACATGTGCTCGGTCTCTCTCACATACACAACAGACACACGCATGTGCATATTTGTATACTCTTTATCTTTGCTCGCTCACACACACCCCCTCACCAACTCTCAGATAGCTCTTTCCTACTACCAACCCACCAGACCATCACCATCCAGACTGGCCCTACACCCTCTTAGGTGCCCACCCTGCCAGCTGGGCCAGAGTGGGAGTGCTCTCTACTCAGGTGTGACTGCCACTGTATGTGTGAGCGTGTGACTGTGTGTGACAGCATGTCCTGAGAGCTCATGACAGGGCCTGCGTGTCACCACCTGGATAGGGAAGAAAGCACAGGTACATGTTTATGAGTTATGTTGTAAGATGTGCAATGAGTGAGGTTGGAGAGCTCCATGTCACAAAATGTGTGTGTGTATGTGTGTGTGTGTGTGTGTGTGTCTGTGTAGACAGGTATTAAGTGTAGGGGGTTGCATTTATATAAGGAGCCATCTCCCCCAGTGAGTGGTGAGCATGAGGAGACATTTTTTGAGACCTGTAAATCTGTGCGTAGGGGTCGGAGCTAGGCAAGCTCTCTCTGCCAGCCCCCGGCTTCCAACAGAAGAGCAGGGAGGAAGGGGCTCTACAAGGGTTCGCTCTCTCGCTCTCTTTCTCCCTGACCTCTTTAGCAGCTGGAAACTAAGCCGGGGGTGGAAGGAATGGAGACTTGGCTGGCCTGGGGGTTTGGGAAGGGAAGAGGCAGAAAACACCTTCCAGATTCTCATCAAATCCCTGTTTGTGGTTTGTATCCTCCAGTCTCTCCTCTCTCTCTTTCTCTGTCTCTCTCTCTGTCTGGGTTTTCCCCTTTCTTTATCTCTTCCTGTCTCTCAGAGCCCCCCTCTATCTCTCTCCTCACTCACCCTTTCTCTTCTTGTCTCCACAGTCTCTGTTTCTCTCCTCAATTCTTCCATTTTTCTGACTCTTTTCTCTGCCAGCACCTCTGTCTGTCCGTCTCTCCCTGTCCCAGTCCATCTGTCCGTCTCTCTCAGTCTGTCTGTGCGTGGGTGTCTCTGTCCATCTGTTCTACCACCCATCTGTCTGGCTGTCTGTGTTAGTCCTTCTAAGGGTGCCCACTCTCTTCCTCAAGGCTCCCTCCCCCAGGTCAGCAAAGGCCTCTCCTGGCTCAGGGGGTGCAGAAGGGGTGCAGAGCTGCAGCTTCTGGAAGCTTCAGTAGCAGCTGGGCTGAACTGGGAGTTGGGGCCAGCCAGCTGCAGAAGCGGCCCCTCCCCTGGGCTCCCAGGCCAAGGACCCCAGAACAGAAAGAGGAGAAAAAACAGGGCCTCGCTGCAGCTGGGTGTATGCAAGGGCCTCACTCTACCCTCACTTCAACATTCACCCCAAGCCAGGCCCTGCAGAAGAGGGCTCCTAAGTGCCCACCTTTCTCCTGCCCTAGCCAATGGAGAGATGCTGGGATCCAAGAGGGAGGGGTGGGGGAGGCCAGGGCTTGGGGAAGGAGGGGCTGGGAGCCAGGGTTTCCTGTCAGCTGGGCAGGAGGGGGGGCTCCTTCCCTCCAGGCAGTCCCTGGGGATCCCTCCTGCTCTGGTCCCAGCTCCAAGCATGAGGGGCTGTACAGGCAGTTCTCGTCAGCCCCACAAGCCCATCCCCACCTCCCAGCTATCCACAGGGAAGTGGGGAATCACAGCAGCATCTCGCAGCAACGGCAGAGGTTCATTCTGGGGGAGTGGAGATCCTGGCTCGGTCTAGGCACTGGCCATCCTGAGAGGCCTCAAGCAGCCCACCCACAGTTGCCAGACCAGCACAACACCCCTCACCTCACAGTCTCACACAAGCCCCGTGGATCTCAACACCCACCACCCAAGCCTCATGCTGGCACCCACTGTCATGACATGAACTCCCAGGGTTCAACAGAGAGTCCTGCCTCTAAGACTCACACCCTACCTTCCACTGGTGGCAGGCTCCAACAGTGCCCCCAGGACACAGCCAGCAGCTTGAGACCACATCCCTCCCAGGCTGCACTACTCCCCTCACTCCCTCTCCAAGAGCTCAAGGTCCAAATCCCACAATGGACAGGGAAACTGAGGCCCAAAAGCAAGGGATGGGAAGACACAGTCATCCTTCTGAGACCCTGGAATGGGATAAAGAATGCGGAATGAGGAAAGAAAGAGATGCTGCAGGGGCAGAATCTGGCTCCTTCCTGACCCACCTCGGGCAAAGTCCATACCGGCTGTACCCTCCACACAGCTCTATGGCTGGGCCAGGGCCAGGGGCTGGCTGCCTCCCTCCCTAGCTCTCCTTGCCCCTGGCTGGGCCCCCTCCCTCTCCCTTGTTGGAGCAGCCCTCCCTGCCCTCTCCCTCCCAGCTCTGGCTCTCTCATCCTCAGCTCTTGGAAGCCTGACTCACAGTTTCCCCTCCTCTCTCCCCTCCCTCCTTCCCTCTCCAGGCAGTGGCGCCTCCCCCTCCCCTGGGGGGGCTCTGGCCACAAGGGTGCCCGTGTGCTGCTCTCCCCAGGCTCCAGCCCCCCTCTGCACCCAAGAGGCCCCCCGCAGCTGTTCCAGTTCTCTAGCCACAGTGAGACAGTGCAAGGGCCTGGGTCCTAGCCTGGCCTTGCAGAGAATCTGTGACCCTGGATGAATGGCTGGCTCCCCTTGCTAGCCTTGGATTCCTCCTGTCAAACTGTCCTAGTGGAGTGTCCAGGTAGATGATGCCTCTGGCATCTATGGCCCTAATATCCCCACTTTTATAACCCTGGTGCCTCCTAGCACAAGGTACCCGTCGGCTTGTAAGGTGCTGTACCTGTCAACCTGTAGGGTACAATACCTGCTCTCAAGACCCTGCCCCCAGGTCCCAAAAAGAGCTCAGCTCTGTTCCCAGACATCTGGGGAGGACAGAAGGGAAATGCTGCCCTGGAGCCTCAGGGCCTGGAGCATTAATCAAGACCCCTGGAATCCCCCCCCTCCTCCTGTGGGATTCTTGCCTTCTCTTTTCCTGCACTCCCCACCTGTCTTCCTCCCTCTTCCTAGAGACATCTGCTTATCTTTCCACCAAAAACAACCCCAGCACTTGATCATGGGTGAGAGGCCCTCAGTGCTCCCTTGTTTCTGGCTGCAGAGTACAGGGTAGTGAGATGTGCCTAGGACCTCTGAGTCCCCTGGGCCTCATTGCCAGCCTGTGATCCCAGCACTTCTAGCCTGTTTTCTATCTTTCCCTCTCCCTCCCTCTCTCATCAATGGCTTCAGTCCTTCTCTTCACCAGCATGTGGCTGTCTGGGTCTCCTCTCCCCAATTCTCTCTTCCTGGGGGGCCCATCTGCTGGCATTAGAAACAGTGTTACCCTTGCTCCCTCCTACATTCCCCAGCTCCACCCCATCCTGGCTTTGCTCCTCCCTCTACTGTCCCAAGAGACTGAGCGGACCTAGAGACAGAGCAAGGCTCCATCCCATAATATTCTGTTTGACCTCACCCAGCCAGACCAGAAGGGCCTGGGCATCTGGTGCACAGGCATGGCACCCCCTGGTCTTGGGTGGCTGGCATGAGACAGAGACAGAGACAGAGCTCTGTATTTCATAAAAAAAAAGAAAAAGAAAAAGAAAAAAAGTTGACCTGGGGGTGGGTTGGGGGTAGGGGTGGGGCATAGGGAAAGAGAAGGGGAAGTGAGGGAGAGAGGTCAGATTTGTCTGGAAGATGCCCCTGTCCAATGCGGAACACAGGCATAGAGAAGGGAGTGGTTCAAAATCTGTTCTTCAGGCTGATTCAAGAATAAGAAATGTCCCTCTGGGGCTCTACAAGAACAGCCCCCCCTCAATGTCTTCTGCCAGGAATGATCTACCCCTCAAGTCTCCAGTACAGAAACAACAATCAGGTAAAGAGCCCATCTCTCAATCTCCTTTAGATCCAAGTCCAACCTCTCTATAGCTCGCCTCCACTTGGCTCAGTAGGGGGTTCCAGAAGCCTCCAGCCAAGATCAAAGCATGTGGAGTGGGGGGAACAAAGCCCCCAGCTCCCAAGCCCCTTTACCAAAGGCCCCACCAAAGACTGGGGAGCAATGCAAAATAATCTTGAAACCCTCCCTCACACATCAATACTGAGAAGCTAAACTGCCCATCTGCAGCACCTGGGGGTGTGGGGGGCTTCATGCCCTTATGACCTTGTTCCAGACCCCCTAGTCCAGCAACAATAAACAGCAAGATCTTTTTCTTTATGACACCAAATTTCTCCAAGCCCAACAGCTCCTTCCATCACTACCTCAGCCATAGATCACATTAAAAACTCACAGAGGGCAACTTAAACACATCACATTTGTTTCTCTCTATATTATTTCAAAAGTAACGGCATTAAAAATGGATTTTACTACAGAAAATAAATATCAGCACGTGGGTCGGGAGCCCAGGCAGGGAGAGAGCCCACCAGGGGAATGTCCCTGAGGGTTTGGGCACAATTTAGGCACTGACCAGGGAGGTAGCTGAGTGGCTAAACTGCATCCTGGGGTGTGGGGGTATGCCTAGGGTGGGGGCGATGCTGGCTCACCTAAGCACCTGTCCTGATACCAGACCAAGAAGGACAATAGTCACTGGTTTGGACTGGTGCCCACTGGTCCCCTAAAGCTCATGCCCTCACTGGTTGATGCAACCTCTGAGGGTGGGAGCTCTAGGGCCAGAAGTTCACCAGTCTCTGGGGGTTACTCCAACTATTGACACAGCGCGAGAAAAAATGAATTCAACTTACTATCCAGTTTGATTTTCCATTACTATAAAAATAAATATACATCTGCTCAACGGAGGGAGATGGCAAGCAGCATGCACATGCCACCTGGGGGGTCTCCCCACAGCTCACCACAACCAAGTCTGTCTGCCCCCTTCCCCTCAGGGTGGAGGGGTGGACAGAGTGGTAATCTTTCACTTATAGCCCCAGCTCACACAGCCACACACGCCGGGCCACACGGAACAGGAACCAGCCAACAATAGAAACACCCCAAATGCCCCTGGCAGGACTCTGCCCAGGCCTGGGCACATGCCCCCGCCCTGCCAGCGGCAACAGCAGCGGCGGGCAAAATGTGGCCACCCTGACCCGGAGGCAAAGCTTGTCCTCACACCCTGAGCTCAGCCCAGGGAGCTGGGGCCAAGTCCCGCCTGACACCAACTGGTCCGGCGGGAAACGCCTGCCCAGCCAGACAGGCACAGGCCCCCCAAGGGTCCCTCCTTGTGCTCAGGGACCAGGCTGGTGCAGCCCAGCCCTGCCTCCCAGGGTGACGCCTGGGCCCAAATTCAGCTGGCCCTGCCAGTCAGGCACTGGTGCAGAACCGAGGGCACCAGGCTTGCCCCTCCCAGCCCAGCCCCAGGGCCCTCAAGCTGGGAGGGAGGGGAGACTCCCCACCCCTCCACATCTGGCCCTGGCCCCCAGGGTCTGCGGTAGAGAATTCCCGCCCCCGCTTCTCTCTCTCTCTCCCTCCCGCTCAGTGCCCGCTGCCTGCCTCAGGGACAGCCCCAGCTCCCGCCTCCGGCCAGCAAGGCCCACATCCTTCCTCCCTGGGCTGGCCCCTTTGCCTGGCAGGAGGCTAGGGGGTCAGGCTGCTGGGGAACCCTCCCCCCCACCAGCTCCCATCAGTCTTCATCCCCAGCCCCCAAACTCTGGGTTGCTGTCCCTTTTCCTGTAGAACAGGAAACAAGGTTATTTCCTAGACTCAGAGCCAGCCCCCCTGCCCCTCTGGCTCTGCCTGGGGACCCAGACCCAGCAAGGGAAGGCGCCCTCAGCCAGAAAGCAGAGAGATTCAGCAATTCACCCCCAGCTCCCGGCCTAGGGGGCTGACAGCTGTCACTCAGCACCCCACCCCCTGGGGAAGAGGGGGCCGATTCAATCAGAGCCCCAGAGGAAACGCATTGATAGGTGATTATTTATTTATTTATTTATGCAAAAGTGAGCCGACTTTGTTCGCCAGGTAACCGGGCACGCGGCCCAACCCCTACGGCCCTGGCCGCCCCCAAATCCCTCCTCCACCCCACACCCCCTCCGGGTCATTAGGTCCCCGCCCCTCAACTCCCAGAGCGCCAGCGGAACCTTGGGATTCGGGGGTTGAAGGGGAGGGGCTCCTCCCTCCGCAGTCTCCCCGTTTCCCAGCGCCAATCCTAAAATCCAGCCTTGTTCTCCGCTCCCACGGTCCCCCTTCATCCCCCCCCCCCCCATTCTCAGCAAGCTGGAGAGCAAATTGCAGTTTTAAATCCAAAGGCGGAGGGAGGGGGAAGGAGGAGGGGGCACGCGGCAGCGCTGGGCGCGCACCTCGCCCCCGAGCCGGGGGAGCCGCGGGGCGGCCAGGAAACCCGAGAACCCCCCCTCCCAGCCCCCCCTCTCGTCCACCTCCCCCTCCCCCTACCCAGCGCTGCCTGCCAGGCTTCGAGCCGAGCCCAATCGAGCCGCGGGCCCCGGTGGAAACAAAGACCGATCGCACCGCGGGCACCGCAGCCACGGGGTCCAGCGGACCGGACCAGGGGGCGCGGGGGACCCCCCTGGTGCGCTGCACAAAAGAGCCGGGCCGGCCGGTCCCCAGCGGGGGTCTAGGGCTGGGGAGGAGGCGCCACTCACCGGAGTGCTGGGCTGCTGGCTCTGTGGGTCCGAGCCAGGCTAGGGGCTTTGGGGGGCGTCTGTCTTCCGGCGGCGGCAGCGACGCGGGCGCCCGGCTGCTGGGGAGAGGAGTCGTGGAGGAGCCCTGAGCCGCCTGCCGTCGCTGACAGCATGGCTCGCGCCTCGGCTCACATT
>PVHX01021425.1:0-29843 GCA_004024805.1 Geosciurus inauris
CTGAAGTGTCAATACAGATAATCTGGAGTGTCCAAGGTAAGATACAGATAATCTGGAGTGTCAATACAAGCAGGAGGCATCACAATACCAGACCTTAAATTATACTACAAAGCTATAGTAACAAAACTGGCATGGTACTGGCACCAAAATAGACATGTAGACCAATGGTATAGAATAGAAGACAGAGACGAACCCACTTAAATACAGTTATCTTATACTAGACTAAGGAGCCAAACATGTACACTGAAGAAAAGATGTCCTCTTCAACAAGTGGTGCTGGGAAAACTGGAAATTGATGCACAGCAAAATGAAACTAAACCCCTATCTCTCTAATCTACCACGCACAAAATTCAACGCAAAGTGGATCAAGGACCTGGGATCAAGGACCAAAGTGGTCAAAGGACCAAAGTGGATCAAGGACCAAAGACCCAGTGCCTAATAGAAGAAAAAATAGGCCAAAATCTTCATCATGTCAGATTAAGACCTTACTTCCTTAACAAGACTCCTATAGCACAGGAAGTAAAACCAAGAATCAACAAATGGAATGGATTCAAACTAAAAAGCTTCTTC
This sequence comes from Geosciurus inauris, assembly GCA_004024805.1. Lineage (NCBI taxonomy): Eukaryota > Metazoa > Chordata > Mammalia > Rodentia > Sciuridae > Geosciurus > Geosciurus inauris. The sequence goes on from PVHX01021425.1 coordinate 571, forward strand.
TCAGCAAAAGAAACAATCAATGAAGTGAACAGACAGCTGACACTGCAGGAACAAATCTTTGCCACACACACATTCGATAGAGCACTAATCTCCAGGATATATAAAGAACTCAAGTACTTAACACCAAAAAAGCAAACAACCCAATCAATAAATGGGCCAAGGAGCTGAACAGAAACTTCACTGAAGAAGATATACAATACATCAACAGACATGAAAAAATGTTCAACATCTCTCACAATCAGAGAAATGCAAATCAAAACCACCCTAAGATTTCATCTCATACCAATCAGAACGGCAATTATCAAGAATACAAACAACAATAAGGTTGGCGAGGTTGTGGCGAAAAAGACACACTCATACATTGGTAGTGGAACTGCAAATTAGTATAATCAATCTGGAAAGCATTATGGAGATTTCTTAGAAAACTTGGAATGGAACCTATTTTGACCAACTATCCACTGCTTGTTCTATACCCAGAAGACTTAAAAACAGCCTACTACAGGGACCCAGCCACCTCAATGTTTATAGCAGCTCAATTCACAATAGCTAAATTATGGAACCAACCTAGAAGCCCTTCAACAGATGAATGGATAAAGAAACTGGCTTATATAACCTGTGTATAATCTAAAGCAATGGAATATTAGTCAGCATTAAGAGAGAATAAGACTATGGTATTGGCAGGTAAATGGATGGAGTTGCAGAATATCATACTAAGTGAAGTAAGCCAATCTCAGAAAACCAAATGCCAAATGTGCTCATTGATAAGTGGATGCTGATCCATAATAGGGGGAGGACACAGGAATAATTGAGGAACTCTGTTCACAGGGGTGGAAGGGAAGAGGGGGCTTGATGACTGTAAAGGTGGTGGAATATGATGGACATCATAGCCCTAGCTTCATGTATTACTGAATGTATGTTGTGATTACATCACATACAACCAAAGTAATGAAATGTTACCCTCCATCTGTGTACAATGAATCAAATTGCACTCTGCAATCATGTAAACCTAACTAGAACAAATAAATTAATTAATTAAAAAAAGTACATCCTCCTTTCCAATTCTTATATTGGATGACATGAGATATGACATTGTTTATAATTTTTCCAAGAAAATAATGTAGAGTTTTATTAGATTAAACTTTTATAAAATCTAATGAAATTAAATCAATATTATAACAATGACCAATAGTACAAAAATCAAGTTTAATGACATATTGCTCTGTAAAGGTGTGAATATCTTTTATTTAAAGAAAATCATTCTTTACATAATAATTTAATGCTCCAGATTATTATAAGGAAAATAAACTCAAAATTTTGAGTTCATATGACTTTAATTTATACAAGAGAGTAAGTATATCCCACCAAACATTAATACAGTAAATATCATTATCTTTTTGCTTATTTCAGTTCAGTTATGCAGGTTTGAATTTATATTAAATTGAAAAACAGATGTATTTCATTTTACTTTTTTAGATGAAAAGATGTTTTAATATGTTATCCTTCAACTCATCATGATACAAAGCAACCCACAAGAGATACATAACCTATGTTTGATCTAAAGCAATAGTAAGAAGAAGAAAGTCTGAATCTACCCTTCTGTAGTGTTAAAGTTGCACTGTGGACTAAAAAGTACATGATCTTTTTGTGATGTAAACCCAGGTGCATGAGATGAAAAGAAGGAGAAGTTCTGGTGACAGCAAAGATGCCTGGAAGTCAATATAAAATTATAATACCAATAACTTGAAATTATAAATGAAAACTAGCATTTAAAAATAGTTATATTATTTTAACATAGATTATCTTCAATAAATTTTTAGTCAGCTTTCTGCTATTGTGACAAAATGCCCAAGAAAATCAACTTAAAGCAGGAAAGATTCATGTTGGCTCATGTTTGCACAGAATTTAGTCCATGGTTAGTTGGTTCCTTCATTTCTAGGCCTGATAAGGAAAACATCATGGTGAGGAGTATGTAGTAGAGCAAAGTTGCTTACCAAATGTGAGCCAGGAAGAATAGGGGAGGCATGTGCCTTGAACAAAATAAACTCTTCAAAGGCATATCCCATGGCATACTTCTTCCAAATAGATCACACGTCCTACAGTTTCCACAAATTCCCAGTAGTGTCACCATCTTGGAACCAGGCTTTCAACAATTGAACATTTGGGGGACATTCTAGATCCATTGTATAACAATAAGACTTGAAAGGGTAATGAAAGCTAGCTGAGGCACCTAGGGAGGGCATACTACTTGCAACAAATAAATCTAGTTCTAAAAATATGTAATATTATTGACACAAATTAAAAGGATTATTTTGTTTCTGAGTTAAATGTAACAGAATTACAGAAAGTTAAGTAGAACTGCACTACAGAAATATTGTCATCAAATTCTTAAATGAGTTATGACTCCATGAATTTGGGCCATTCATTTTTGTGATTTATTTTATTAAAAGAAAGACAGCCCTAAGAATTTTACTGAAGAAATTGACTCAGCTATATTTTAGTTTGACATTTTATTAATTTCTGAAAAGTGGATTATGGTGATGGTGATGGTGGTGATACTGATTTATCAAGCAGTTACTATCCATTATCACCTATTGAGCTCTTGACTTTCATTATGCTATTTATATTCTTATTTCCAATTTTTATACAAAGAAAATGAGACTAAGGATAAGAAGTTTTCCCAACATATCTTAAACTCAGAATACTCTCTGAGGATGTTTCCAACCACTACACCATTCAGCCTGTCTGGAGTAGAAGTGATCATCATGGATATTATAGCCATGTGGGTATTACTCAATCACAGAACAAAACAGAAGAAAGAAATATGCTTTTATGACATCAATAAAATGCACTTCACTGTTTAAATAGTACTAAAATGTAAAATATCTAAACATTCTCTTTAATAGATGACACATAGTTTGACATTTTTCTAGTGAAAAAGCATATTATTGTTAGATATAAAAATCAAATGGAAAAGAGAAAGAAAATGGACAAATAGGATTTAATTAAAATTAAAAATTCTTCAAAGGACATTATCTAAAAAGATAAGATTATACACGGAATGGGAAAATATTTGCAAATCATCTATCTGATGAGAGAATTATCTCTAAAATATGTAAAGAAAAATTTTAAAACCTAACTCAACTAAAAATTAATCAAATCTCTGAATAAATATTTCTGCAAGAAAGACAAATAATCAGCCAATTAAACTCATGACAAGATACTCAGCATTATTACTCATCAAGGAAATGCAAATTGAAAGCCAGTGAGCTACCACTATAAATCCAGTGTGGTAGCTAGAATCAAAAAATAAGATATTAATAGATGTTATTAAGAATTCAGCGAGGCACTAAGCAACTCAATGAAACCCTGTCTCTACATAAAACACAAAATATGGCTGGGAATGTGGCTCAGTGGTCCAGTGCCCCTGAGTTCAATCTCCAGTACCAAAAAAAAAAAAAAAAGAATTTGGAGAAATTAGAAATTTCATACATTGGTGGTGTGAATGAAAAAAGGATGCATGTAAGATGGGAAAACATCTGGCACTAAACACAGTTATCTTATGGTCTGGTTATTTCCCTTATAGATATATACTCAGAATAAATGAAATCTTGCGGTCTTACTTATATATGAATGTCATTAGCAGTGTTATTCATACTTTAAAGGTGGAAACCATACAAATTCCCATCAGTGGATGAATAAATAAACAAAATGTGATTATATCCACACAATGTAATATTATTTGGATATTAAATATATTAAATCTAAAATGTTTTATAATATGAAAACTTTGAAAATGTTATTCTAAGTCCAAAAAGCTAGTAACAAAAATCCACATATTACATGATTTTATTCCTATGAATTTCTAGTATAGGAAAATATATAAAGATAGAATGTAAGTTAGTACCTGTTTATGGATGCGTTGAGGAGTGTGGGGAAACTAAGGGTGTAATAGTTAAAAGTGCAGAGATTAATTTTTCAGGTCAAAAAATGTTCTAAAATTGTGCTAATGGTTGCACATATATATTGAAAGCTAAAGAATTTTAATAGAAATATTTAAATGCTTTAATAGTGTTGTACACTTTAAATGACTGTGTAGTACAGTATGTGAATTACATCTTCAAGCAAACACCATGTATAGCTATTAGAAACACAAGACTATAATAGTATAAAGATAGCTAATAACAATTGCAGTAGAAATGCAAAAAATAAAAAACTATTTGATTTGAATCTTTAGTATATATTTCTTCATTCACTGGAAAATATCTATCTGTATATAAATTTTATGACTCAAAAATTTCATTACTAGATGTAGAAAATATAGAGTCTATATGCAAATACCTTCAGGTTTCTACAATTTATTTAATCAAGAAATTGATATTTCAATAGTTCATAACAAGCAAATAAAGAAACAACCTAAATGTTCACAAAGATAATGCTAGTTAGATAAATTGGGATACGTTCACAGTGATTAAGTATTATAAAACACAATGAACAACTACATGTAAAAATACAGATCAATCTCACAAAAATATAGTAGTGCAGGAATAGCATATTGCAAGGAGATGAATGCAGTCTAATATTATTTATGTAATATTCAACAATAATCAATCTTCAGTTGTATTGTGTAGGGATATTACCTATGTATTCAAACTCTTTAAATGATCAAGTTAATTTTATCTTTGCAAGAAGTTTCAAAGCTTATGTAAGAGAACCAAACACTTGTAACTTCTAGATTTTGTCTGCTTGTCTCCTAAACTAGAAAAAAATTTATACAAATGGTTGGTTTATATATTTTTCACTAAAATTTATTTTTGTTGCACCCATCCATATAAATGGGTCACATCTTTCTTATAATTACTGAGAGAAAAGTAAACAAAAGGGCATTCTAAGCAAGAGAAAACATCTATTTTCAAATAAGAGACAGAAAACAAGAGACAGAAAAATTTGTTATATATTGGGGAACAATATCAGATGTGGTGGTGGCATGGGATAAATGAAAGAAAGAAGACTTTGAAATGGGTTGATACAAGAAATGAATTAAAGTCACAGGTTCCTTGTGAGACTATTTAAAACTTGTTCTGAGCAATTTATTTTATTTTTATTTTCTTTCAGTTTATTTATTTTTATTATTTAAAACAAAAGGTTGCATTTCAAGTCATAGTACACATATGGAGCACAATTTTCCACTTCTCTAGTTGTAAACAATAGTCACATCATTGTCTTCATACATGTACCTAGAGTAGTGATGTTCATCTCATACCACCATCTTTGCTACCCCCATACTCCCTTCCTTCCCCTACCTCCCCTTTGCCCTATCCAAAGTTCCTCTGTTGCTCCCATGCTCCCCACTCCCATCCCCATTATGTATCAGCATCCACTAATCAGAAAACATTTGGCCTTTGGTTCTTTGGGATCGGCTTACTTCACTTAGTATGATGTTCTCCAACTCCATCCATTTACCTGCAAATGCCATAGTTTTATTCTCTTTTATTGCTGAGTAATATTCCATTGTGTATATATACCACAGCTTCTTTATCCATTTATCTATTTAAGGGTATCTAGGTTGTGAATTGTGCTACTCTAAACATTGAAGTGGTTCTGTTACTATAGTATGCTGTTTCTAAGTCTTTAGGGTAGAAACCAAGAAGTGGGATAGATGAGTCAAATGGTGGTTCCATTACAAGTTTTCTGAGGAATCTCAATACTGCTTTCCAGATTGGTTGCACCAATTTGTAGTCCCACCAGCAATGTATGAGTGTGCCTTTTCCCCCACACTTATTGTTGGTTGTATTCTTGATAACTGCCATTCTGACTGGAGTAAGATAAATCTTAGGGTTTTTTTTTTTTTTTTTTTTTTTGGTACCAGGGATTAAACTCATTTGTACTCAACCACTGAGGCACATCCCCAGTGCTATTTTATATTTTATGTAGAGAAAGAGTCTCACTGAGTTGCTTAGGCCTCAATGTTGCTGAAGTTGGCTTTGAACTTGCAATTCTCCTGTCTCAGCCTCCCAAAGTGCTGGGATTACAGGTGTGTGCCACTATGCCTGGCCTTAGAGTAGTTTTGATTTGCATTTCTCTAATTGCTAGGAATGTTGAACATTTCTTCATGTATTTGTTCATCAATTGTATATATTCTTCTTAAAAGTGTCTGTTCAGCTCCTTAGTCCATTTATTGATTGGGTTGGTTTTTTGGTGTTAAGTTTTTTGAGTTCTTTATGTATCTTGGAACTTAGTGCTCTATCTGATGTGTGTTTGACAAAAATATACTCCTAGAATGTAGGCTCTCTCTTCACCTCATTGATTGTTTCTTTTGCTGAGAAGTTTTTAGTTTGAATCCATCCCATTTATTGATTTTTGAATTTATTTCTTCTGCTTTAGGAGTCTTGTTAAGGAAGTCAGGGCCTAATCTGACATGGTGAATGTTTGGCCTTACTTTTTTTACACTATTAGGCATAATGTCTCTGGTCTAATTCCTAGGTCCTTGATCTACTTTGAGTTAAGTTTTGTGCATGGTGAGAAATAGGAGTTTATTTTTATTTTGCTACATATGGATTTCAGTTTTTTGAAGAGGCTATCTTTTACCTAGTGTATGTTTTTGGCACCTTTGCCTAGTATGTGATAACTGTACTTATCTGGGTTTGTCTCTGTGTGTTTTATTCTGTTCCATTGGTCTACATGTCTACTTTAGTGCCAATAGCATGTCATTTTTGTTACTATAGCTCTGTAGTATAGTTTAAGGTCTGGTATTTTGATACCTCCTGCTTTACTATTCTTACTAAGGATTGCTTTTGCTATTCTGGGTTTCTTTTTTTCCAAGTGAATTTCATGATTGCTTTTTCTATTTCTATAAGAAATGACATTGGGATTTTAATTGGATTCACATTGAATCTGTATAGCACTTTGGGTAGTATGGCCATTTTTACAATATGAATTTTGCCTATCTAAGATCATGGGAGATCTTTCCATCTTCTAAGGTCTTCTTCAATTTCCTTCTTTAGTGTCCTATAGTTTTCATTTGAGAAGTCTTTCACCTCTCTTATTAGATGGATTCACAAATATTTTATTTTTTGAGGCTGTTGTGAATGGGATAGTTTTCCTGATTTTTCTTTCAAAATATTCATCACTGATGTATAGAAATGCATATAATTTATGGTTGTTGAATTTATATCTCACTACTTTGCTGAATTCATTTATTAATTCTAGAAGTTTTCTGGTGAAATTTTTTGGATCCTCTTAGTATCATGTCGTCAGCAAATAATGATAGTTTGAGTTCCTTTCCTATTCGTACCTCTTTAATTTCTTTCATTGGTGCAATTGCTCTGGCTAGAGTTTCAAGGACTATGTTGAATACAGATGGTAAAAAAGGGCATCCCAGTTAGGCGCAGTGGCACAAACCTGTAATCCTAGCACTTTGGTAGACTGAGACAGGAGGATCATGAGTTCAAATCCAGCTTTAGCAATGGTGAATTGCTAAGCAACTCAGTGCGACCCTGTCTCTAAATAAAACACAAAACAGGGCTAGGGATGTAACTCAGTGATTGAGTGCCCCACTGAGTTCAATCCCCAGTACCAAAAAAAAAAAAAAAAGGAATTCCTGTCTTGTTTCCATGTTTCAAGGGAATGCTTCCAATTTTTCTCCATTTACGATGATGTTAGCCTTCAGTTTAGTATAGATAGCTTTTACTATGTTGAGGTATGTTCTTAATATTTCTAGTTTTTCTAATATTTTAAACATGAAAGGGTGCTGTATTTTGTCAAATGCTTTCTCTCCATCAATTGATATAATCATATGATTCTTATCTTTAAGTCTATTGACATGTTGAATTAGGTTTATTGATTTCCATATGTTAAACCAAACTTGCATCCCTAGAATGAACCCCACTTGATCATGGTGCACTATTTTTTTAAATATGTTTCTATATGCAATCTGCCAAAATTTTGTTGAGGATTTTTGCATCTATGTTCATCAGAAACATTGGTCTGTAATTTTCCTCCTTTTATGGGTCTCTGTCTGGTTTTGATATCAGGGTGATACTAGCCTCGTAGATTGAGTTTGGAAGGGATATCTCCTTTTCTATTTCATGGAATAATTTGAGGAATATTAGAGTAAGTTATTCTTTGTAGGTCTTGTAGAACTTGGCTGAGAATCCATCTGGTCCTGGTCTTTTCTTGGTTAGTAGGTGTCTTATATTTCCTTGCTTGTAATTAATCTGTTTAAGTTATGAATGTCCTTCTGGTTCAGTTTGGGTAGGTCATATGCCTCTAGAAATTTGTCAGTGTCTTTGGGGTTTTCTATTTTACTTGACTATAAATTTTCAAAATAGTTTCTAATTAAACACTGTATTTCAGCATGACATTTCTTTTTACATCATAAAATTTAGTAATTTGGGTTTACTCTCTCCTTTTCTTTAGGGTGGCTAAGAGTTTGTCAATTTTATTTATTTTTTCAAAGAACCAGTTTTTTTTTTTTGTCAATGTTTTGAATTGTTTCTTGTTTTTGAATTTCATTGATTTCAGTCCTGATTTTAATTATTTCCTGTATTCTACTTCTTTTGTTGTTGGTTTGTTATTTTTTTTCCTAGGGCTTTGAAGTGTAGTGTAAAGTCATTTATTTGTTGACTTTTTCTTTTTTTAATGAATGAGTTTAATGCAATGAACTTTCCTCTTAGCACTGCTTTCATGGTGTCCCAGAGATTTTGATATGTTTCATCCGAGTTCTCATTTACTTAAGAATTTTTTTATCTCTTCCCTGATGTCTTCTGTTACCATGTGTCATTCAATAGCATATTATTGAATCTCTAGGTGTTGGAGTAGCTTTGATTTTTTAAACTATCATTACTGTCTAATTTCATTTGGTTATGGTCAGATAGAATTCAGGGTAGTATCTTTATTTTATTTTTACTTTTTTGTATTTGCTAAGACTAGCTTTGTGCCATAGTATATGATCTATTTTGGAGAAGGGTCCATGTGCTGCTGAAGAAAAGTGTATTCACTTGTTGAAGGATGGAATATTCTATATATGTCTGTTAAGTCTAGATTATTGATTGTTTTATTGAGTTCTATGGTTTCTTTTTTGAGTTTTTTTGGAGAGGGGGATCTATCCAGTGATGACAGGGTGTGCTAAAGTTACCCAGTACTATTGTGTTGTCTATTTTATTCTTGAAGTTGTGAAGGGTTTGTTTGACATACGTAGATGCCCCATGTGGGGCATAGATATTTATGATTGTTATGTCTTGTTGATGTATGATTCCCTTAAGCAGTATGACATTACCTTCTTTATCCCTTTTCACTAACATTGGTTTGAATTCCACTTTATCTGATAGGAGGTTGGAAACCCTTGCTTGTTTACTCAATGTGAGTGATACTTTTTTCCCATTCTTTTACCTTCAGTCTGTGGATGCCTTTACCTACAAGATGATTCTCTTGGAGGCATCATATTGTTGAGCCTTTTTTAAAAATCCAATCATCTAGTCTTTTAATTGATTAGTTTAAGCCATTCACATTCAGGGTTATTATTGAGACATGGTTTGTATTCCCAGACATTTTGGGTTATTTTTGGTTTTTAACTTGACTAAGTTTGTCCTTTGATTGGTCTTTCCTTTAGTGTAGTTACTTTCTTTTCAAGTTTTTATTGTTGTTTTTCATTTTTTCCTCATGCAATATTTTGCCAATAATGTTCCTTAGTGCAGTCTTTCTTGTACATTATTTTAACTTTTGTTTATCTTGGAAGGTTTTTATTTCATCATCAAATCTAAAACTTAATTTTGCTGGATATAAGATTTTTGGTTGGCATCCATTTTCTTTCAGAGCTTGGTATATATTGTTCCAAGCTCTACTAGCTTTAAGGGTCTGAGTTGAGAAGTCTGCAGAGATCCTATTGGTTTCCCCCTATATATAATTTGATTCCTTTCTCTTGTGGCTTTAAAAATTCTCTCCTTATTCTGTATATTAGGCATGTTCATTATGATGTGCCTTGGTGTAGATCTGTTGTGATTTTGCACATTTGGTGTCCTGCAAGCCTCTTGCATTTGATTATACAATTTGTTCTTCATGTTTGGAAAATTTTCTGATATTATATCATTGAATAGATTGTTCATTCCTTTGGTTTGAAATTCTATGCCTTCTTCTATTCCAATAATTCTTAAGTTTGGTCTTTTCATGTTATCCCATAATTCTGGGATGTTCTGCTTATGGCTTCTTACCATCTTCACTGTGTGTGATCAAATCTATTGTCAAGATTATATATTTTGTCTTTGTTGTCTGAAGTTCTGTCTTCCATTGATCTAATCTGTTGGTGGTACTATCTATTGAATTTTTAATTTGGTTTATTGTTTCTTTCATTTCAAGTATTTCTGTTTGATTCTTTTTCAGAATCTCTGTGTCCTCATTGAAATAATCGTTAGCTTCCTGTATTTGCCTATGTAGCTTTTTATCAAAATGATCTTTTGCTGCTTCTGTTTGTTCTCTTATATCATCCTTTAATTCATAGAAAATTTTAGTTATATACATCTTGAACTCTTTCTCTGACATTTTTTTCCTGCTGTGCTGGCAATAGATTCTAAAAATGTAATATCTTGGTTTGTTTGGGGCACTTTGTTTCCTTGTTTTTCATATTGTTTGTGTGTCTTCTCTTCTAGCACTGCAGATCCAAGGTGTTACAATGTTTATCCTATAGGCTTATAGACCCCCTTCAGGATTCCAATACCTCTCCTTTAAGGAGGAGACCATTATTAACAGATCCCAATACAAACAATATTTAGCTTTAAACCAAGTATCCCCTAATAGGACATTTGTGGCTTTGTAATAATACACAAAAATTGTGAGTTCAATTAGCACTTACAATATAAACAACCAGTTTGCAACAGAGTCTACAGTTTCTGCTCCTGGACTAGAGAGAACTGGTGGTGGGGTGTTGGATGAGATGTTAGGGAGGTAGGAAGTGAAGATATAGAGTTATTAAATCTTAGAAAGTGTGAAAGAGGAATCCAAAAGAAGTTGGCTAGTATTAGAAAAGAGAGAAAAAGATTTGGAGAACACATGTAGGTAGTAAGAAAATAGAGCACAACAAACAAGGAAACATAAAAATTAAGAAAAATAAAAAATGTAAAAATAGAAGATTCAAGACTATATAAAACAACTGTAATACACTAATCAGATATTGTAGACTTCAGTAGCCTAGTGCATAAAAAATACTTGGTTTCACAAATGTTGGGGATGTGAGGGCAGGAAAAGGACAAGAGAGAAAAGAAAAAGGAAAAATAAAAGGTAATAGTAAAAAATCTCAATGTAAATAAAAAACATTGCTTCCCTTCGTATGCAGTAAGTGGGGTTGTCTGTTGTTTATTCATATTTCTCCCCTCAGGTCCAAGATGGTGACAAAGGTGTCCCACAATGGAGGCATCTACTTTCAGAGATAGAGTATAGGGCCAGGCTGGGTGGTGGCATTGGCAACATGCTCAGTGATGCAGCTCAGTGATGTGCTGTGTTGAAGTAGAAGGCTGTCTCCAGATCCTAGCCAGTGTCTCCATGTGCAGCTAAACAGGGGAAACCCATGCTCCTAGATTGAGGTCCACATGGGAGAAGGAGCCAGGGGTCCTGTGTGGGAGCATTGGCTAGGGGTCCTGTGTGGGTAGGTGACCAGAGGTCCTGTGTTGTGTGTGGGCACTGGAGTGGGGGTCCTGCAGAGAAGTGGATCCCCTGTGGGTGAGCAGCCGGGGTCCTGCACAAATGCTGGGGTGTGTACACTTGTGTGGGCATGCAGCTGAAATTCCTTCATGGAGGCTGCAGTGTCAGGTATTACCCAGAGAGAAACAGTATTCCCACTGCTTTTATCCCAGGTCATGGAGAGATTAGGAATGCATCATCCAACTAGGCTGCCATCTTGGATCCCCTTCTGTTATGAGCAATTTAGAGCCACTTGGTGCCTTAAACCATATGCAGAGAGACACTCAAATCAAGTTTGTGTTTTTTATTCATTCTGACTACAAGACAGACTGAGAAAAAAAAAAAAACAAAAAAACAAGAAGCCTGGAGGCAGGAGGACATAATTAGGATGTTTCTTGCAAACTTTCAGTATGTGAACAAGGTATTAGTGCCAAGAGAAATGAAGCTTTGTTCACATATTCTAGAGGATGTGGTGAATACTTGGATGTAGAGAGACAGAGAAGAATTAGTATTGCTATCAACAGTTCAAACTGGGTTTGTTAGACTCAGATACTTGTGTCAATGACTGTGAATAAGGGCACAGGGAATAAGGAATTGAAGGACTATCAGAAGTGGCCATTTTGCAGAGTTATCTGAGTCAGTATGTAAGAGACAACTCCAAAATTTCATGCTTCATTTATGCCTCATTTTCCTACCAACTTAGTTTTCTCAGTTTCCTAAAATATATATTCATGTTTTCCTTTTATCTCATAGCAATTGGAAACTTATTCCATATTGTATAGCACATGTTAATTCTTTAGTATTTGCAGTTATTGGTTTTCTTTCTGAATTAAAATTATAAGATTATTGAGGACAAGATCTAAATCTGTTTATTAATGCATCCCAGTGTATTGAAATACATCCTGGTACATAAAAGTCTCTTGAAATTTTGTTTTTAATGTTTGCAAATTCAATTGCATCAAATGTCTCCTTTCTTCTGTTTTTCAATAAATTTCCTTAAATCAAGGAAAGAACAAAATTATTGAAATAAAAAATGCTCTCCACTGCAAATATACTAAAATAAATATACAAAAATAAATATTTTTTTTCTGTACTGGTTCTAGATGTTATTTTGGACCTTATTCTGTTGTTATTATTATTGACATATATATATATATATATATATATATATATATATATATATATATATATATATTTACATACACATCCCACATAGACTTTGGATATAGTAAGGTAGATACAATTATTAAATTTTGTATAAAAATTGATATAAATCCATAATTTTAAACATTTATAAATACACAATTCAGTGTGTGTAAGTATATTCTCAAACTTATGCACCTATTATCATATCTAATTCTATAACAGTATTATCACATCAAATAACAGTATTATTCCAATTCTTAGGTATGTGCCTGATCTTATAAATCCCTGTTAATATGTCACATTTTTAAAAACTCTCATTCCCCGAAACAACTTATTCTTCAGCCTTTCCTTCCATACTTTTAAGGTACTATTTGCCCCAACTTAAATCCTTTGTATCAGAAAGCACCAACTACATCTTTTGCCTATGTTTTCTTAAAACATTCCTGGTTAGTCATTTTAGTACTGGGCACATTTTATTTGGACAAGATAAAAGCATTCATTTTTGAGTCAGCCTTCTCGGGAGGCACAATACAGGTCAAAACAAAATCACAATTCTTTGAAAATGAGGTCCATTTTGTTCTCTCTGGCACTGTTGCTGAAAATGTTGACTGGTACTTTCAAAGCTACCACTGAGTTGAAAATAGCACTATGGTAAGTTGAAATATCACAAAATTTGCTTTTGTTTTTTTGTTTTTTTGGTTTGCCAGTTCTTTTTCTTTTTATGGAGGTGTGGAGCTTATTACATCATCCTTTTCACTGATGCCCATTTATTTTAAACACATTTGAATTTTATACATGACATATTTAGACCAAGCTGTATTGCAGACTATCAATTCAACACCCCACCCACAATAAAAATGAACATTTCTGTTTCTCATTTGCAACCCACACCCTCACTAGGTGTAATTGTTATTCATTTCTGTATTTTATGAATTTTTGACTTTATTAGTCTTAAAATTTTAGAATTAGACAGTTTTCAGCATAACATTTTTTTTCAGCTTTAATAGATATAAATGCTGAAAACCTTTGCTAAAATAAATATGATCATAAGAATGGAATATGTTTTGTTATAATAGTGATGATTATTTCTTCAAACATCTTCCAAATTCTAAGCAAAGTCATACAGTGAACTATGACTTTTAAAATTATCCATCAGTTCACAATGTAATTATATACTCCCTTAGGATTTTTGAAAGCAAAAGCCTGGAAAACACAATAAATACAGATAGAAGTGTTTACCTAGAAAATTAATATTACAACATTTTAAACATGACAATAAGCATCAACATGTTCTTTGTTCGTACTTCAGCAAGTATGATGCAATTTAATTCAAAATAGTTGAGAATTTTTTTTGGAAATTAAGAGATATTTATTTATAGAAAAGTGAAAGAGCCTGAAGCCTTTAACATAACCTGTTTTCTGACATATCAATCATAAGATATTATATGTAACACATGAAATACACAGAAAACAAGATTTGAGAAATTTATTTAAATGTTACCATGTCTATGGGCCACTTTTATATCCATGTAAATAGTTGCTTGTTTATTCTTCATCTGAATACTATCCCATGGCTAGCAAGAAAGCAAAAGGCTCATTTCAGTGGAGAAGTAAAGTCAAAAAGTTAATCTAGTTAATCTGGATGGTAAGTAAAAGCATATACTGTAATATGGTATCAAATTATTAAGGGTTCATTCCTAGAAAATCAAGTCATTATCAAGTGGGCAGCTGCCAAATGGATTCGTTTTAAGTAATTCTGTTCCTCAAATATCTAACTTAAATCGTAGTCATTGTCTAAGAGAAATTTTAATAATAATTTCCTTTTTCTAAGTATTCAACTCAGAAATATGATGCTAGACATCAAAATGTAATTTGGTTATATTAATTTTTAGTAAAAACTATACTGCTACTATTGATTTATTTTTTAATTTTCAACTTTGAAAGTATTCATATTCTCTTGGCAGGTATTAATGGACAAGCAAAAGGACTTACCACATTCTCTCTAGATATTATTACATTGTGAAATGTGACAATGTGATCTTTATATAAATTTATATTGAACTCTAGTATACCGAAGAGAACATTCACAAGTAAGGTTCGTGTCTGTGTGTGTGTTTGTCTGTTTGTCTGTTTTTACCCCATACTGGGGATTGAAATTAGAGTTGTTATACCACTAAACCAAATCTCCTTAGGGAGCCATCCATGGGTCATGTGTGGACTACCACGCATCATAGCCTATTGAACAGAGGAAAATGGTGTCTGGGACTGACTAGTGGACATTTCCTCTGGCTGACGGCCCTGACATTGTAAGCCTCATTTGGCTGTGCCCCACGTTCTACACAGCATTGGAGATGAGGTGACTTGCTGTAGCTGCACAGCCCCTCTGAGATAAGTGTGACCTGCCAAGATGCCAATCAACCTGCTGACTGCAAGACATCACAGAGCAAGACTTCCCTTGAAACCTTATCCCTGCACTTTGATGTGCCCCCTTAAATAAACCATGGGAGTCATTTTCTTATTGTCTAGTCCCAGCTCCTGTGTAGACTGTATTTAACAGGCACTCCAACCCTTAAACCTAATTCTGACTTTGTCTCTTGTTCTTCGCTAATTGTTCTAGACTTTAATTTCTCAGGTGACTTATACCCTCCTTGGTAGAAAAAAGAGCCCCCCCAACGAGACACTGGCAGTCTCCACATATATTTCATCCTTTATTATTCTGTTTCTTTTGAGCCAGGATCTTGCTAATTTGCTGAGGTTGATCTTGAACTTGTGATTCTTCTGTCTCAGCCTCCCAAGTCCCTGGTATTAGAGGTGGGAACCACAGATAAAACAAAGAATAGTTTAATGCTATTGGTCAAGTAAAATCTTTGGTATGTCTTTTTCAAATTGAAGAGAATTTGTTTTACTTATAAGAAAGCTGAAGTCACAACTAAATGTGGGAGAAATGATTGGAGTAGAATAGGCTGAATTGTGCTCCCCCCAAAAGAAAAGATTGACTATCCTTTGTACATGTGAATGACAACTTATTTGGAAATAGGTAGTTTGCAGATAAAATCAAGATGAAAGCATCCTGGATTAGGATGGGTCCTGATTCCAGTGATCACTGTTCTTATAAGGAAAAAGATTTAGAGACAAAGGGACATAGACAGTCTCACAGAGAAGACCACGTAAAGACAGGCATGGCATGGAGTTATGCCTTCACAAGCCAAGGAGTGTCAAGAATCAACAGTAGTTATCAGAAGTCATAAGAGACATGGATGAATTTTTCTCTCTAAAGCTGGTGGAAAGAGCATGGTCCAGTGACTCCTTGATTTCAAGCTTATAGAGCCTTGGAACTGTGAAAGACTACATTAATTTTTCTTAAGTCACTTGGTTTGTGGCAATTTATTCCTAGTAGCTCTGAAAAAAATAACACATTCACTGTTCCTTAAATCTATGTTCTTTCCTTCTTGGACATGCTATTGGACAGCATTTTCCAGATTATCTTGATTTTGACCATGTGATTAATTTCTGACCAATGGAATGTAGCAGAAATAATGAGTCCCTAGATGATGAGACACAAGATATTGTATTCAATTTTTTATCTTTGTTTCTGTTCTAGCTTGATAGCCTACCAGGATAATCTTGTGATGCCATCAGCCTTGAATCCTCACGTTTCCACTGAACAGAGCCCTTCAAATTACTGAGTAACACTGCTACATTCAACCATTATGTTTGCAAGAAATAGCCTTCTCTTTTACAATGCTGTTATAATTTGATGTTGTATTAAATAATAAACTGAAGATCTGAAGTATGCAAGTGCAGTTACAAAGATTGAATATGTTATTATAAACTAAACTATAAACTATAAAATATTTTCATTATTACATGCAATAATAACTTATAACAGTAGACTTATTTTTAAAAAATAAAATAAAATGAAAACTTTATTACGTACAAAACAACTTTCAAGGATCATTTTTATCCTATAGATAGATATATTTTTAAGCTAAATGAGACTTTAAAACTCATCTCTTTCAATGGAGTTACATTGTTTACATTGTTGCTGTTTTGTTTAATTTACCTATTTATTTATGTTTTTAAAAATGTGTTCAAAGTGATGGTACAGTGACAAATGTGTGATTTTTCAATGCATGACAACTTTTAAGAAAGACCCACAACAGAACAAAACTAAATCTTATCAGCAAACTTTAAACAGAACTGGAAGATTTCCCTTAGAAAAACAAAACAGCAGTGAGAGAAGACCAATCACCAACAAGTCCAAGATATGCATACAGATTTCAGCCAGAAATTGCTTCACAGACATGTTAAATCTTGCTTGGAAGGGTCTCAGAGTTTGTTGAATGCTCTGCTCTTTTATTTAAATTCTTAACTATTTTGCACTAAGGCTCACAAATTATGTAGGATGTCCTGGTTGCAATGTTTTTGCAGAAGAAAACTGTACCTGACACCTAAAACCACAACTCAAAATAAAGTAACAGATACATATAGAGAAAACTTCCTGAAGAACAGCAGCTTAGAAGCACATTTTGGCTTCCGCAATAAGGGGTGACTATAAAGGACTATGGCAAGAAGACCTGATACTGCTGAGATATTTAGTCGTCAGGGATACTCAACCCTTCCCTGTAATTGTTTCACCCAAAGACAGGAAGAAACATCAGGAAACAAGCCTCTGGTTGTACAAATTGAACGGGAGAGTGACAACTGAAATAGAGAAAAGACAAGGCTCTAGAACAAAATAAAGCAGGTAGTAGGGCAGAGCTACAATAATTTTGCTTCATTTCACATTTCATAAAACTAATTTTATGTAAAAATAGACAATAGAATATTATTGTAGTCAAATCCCATGGTTAGTGATGAAATACAATGAAGAATACAACACAGAAGAGTATCTCACTTAAGATGTAAGTCTGAGAGGTGTATCCATTAAGGAGATAAAACTATAATCTATTTCAGAACAGCTAAAAACAGTCAGCAAAAGAAAAATATCAGACATGAAAAACAATTTAAATGAGAACTCAAATAACTCAGATATTAGGTGAGAGAACACAGGAAAAATGAAAAACGGTATCATAGTAAAAAATATTTGAATTACTTGAAGCTAATTAGTAAAACATAAAATGCCATTTTTAAAAGTTCAAAATGAAGAAAATGTATATATTAAAAATGTTTCTATATATGCAGAGTAAGGAAAAAAGAACCACTGATGAGAAGAAATTGTAACTTCAGCTCAGAAAAGAGCTACTCATTTAAATACTTCCTCTGACCATAAGCAACCTTCTCTGTACGGGGTCCCCATACTCATTTATAGGAAGGGACTGATCAGATGAATCATTGAACTATTTTGGTAAATGATTAGTTAAAATTCTTAATTTGGAAGAAGGGAAGTAAGGATAAAGGTGGAACATAAACATTGTTACATTGTTAGTAGAGAATGCAAACATCAATGGTTTGGTCAGATGCATTTCATGGTTCTTTCCTTATTGAGTCCCTTCGCCTTACCCCTCAATCCTCTTCCTCTACTTCACAGATCTTTCTTTCCCTTCAACACACACAAACTTCATGTTTTTAAAATAGCTTCCTAGGAACTTAAACCAAAGAGCAGGATATAGAGAGCATATATATATTGGATTCAGAAATATGCACACTGTCTCAATTTTTTCAAAATCTGAAAATTTCATTTTCTCAAAAACCCAGGGAATTTTTTCCAAGTTAGAGTAAAAGTTGGAAGGCAGGAGAAAAGAGGAAGGGAGAAAGAGAGGATAGACAGGAAGAAAGAAAGAAGAAAAGGAGATTTCTGTTTTCCTTCATTAGCCTCAGGCAACAGTGTTTCTAACAGATCATGTTTGCGATTTCCCTGCGTTAATGCTTGTTCCCAAATTCAATAATCCTTTGCTACAGATAATGTAATCTTTTAAGAATGTAAGCCTTAAAATACCACAAATGAAGGGGATCTGAAACAAAATTCCCCCATACCATCATCGGATGGCAACAAGATGCAAAGAAAAAAAAGCAAAAAACATGGCTTTGTGCACAATAAAACTTTTAGTCATGCTTTAGTTACTTTTGTCACAGTTCGACATATGAACTACAAAATGTTCTCTATTCGCTATGCTTGTATTCAAATAGGAAGAAATCTTCTGCAATCAAAGAATAAAATAATATGAATACTTTGTGGCCTTATTAATACAGACTGTTTATGTCCCTTGCAACAATTTCATAATCCCAAAGGATTGTCACAGATGTAATATCCTTATACAAAGAGACTGAGTAGTAATCATGCTTGCAGAAAAAGTACTTAAAAAGAAATTATAATATATTTTAAAAATAGAAACTACTCTTTTTCCTTGTAAGTTGTAGAGTGATATATGTGCAGGAATAATTCGCGTGAATATCATCTTAATCAAGTTAAAACCTTTAAACTATGGTTTTTGCTTGATTTTAGCCGATATGTGTATTTTGGTAAACCTGAGAGAAAATTAAGGAAGACTCTTAAGACCAACTAAAAGTGTTTACACATGGAATATCTAAATTTACATTTTAAGTAAAAAATACTGAATTATGAGATATTTACATTTTTCACACAGAGTACATTTGTGTTTTGAAAAACACAAAGCAAAGTATATATCCATTTTGTAGAAAACAGTTTGTCATCTATAAAACATTCCAAAGCATGTATTAAACTGCTCATACAATATATCTTTGTCAGGATAAAATTATCAACAATTGTCATTTTCCTAGAATTATTCATTTGAATTTTCAGTATCAAATAAAAAATGTCTTTATAATATGTGTCAACACTAAAAACAGCAACAATAAAATATTTTCCATGATTTTTAGGGTTGTAGCTAATTATTAAATCTGTATACATATGATCAAATAAATACTTAGAGATTCAAACTTTGATCAAGAAAATTACTGAGTGTCATACTTAGTGTTAAGATTCAGTTTGCTATCAGCATGTGGTATATTCACCGAATTAAACAGAATTTTCCACCCAAACAGGTTAATTAGTGCTCATTAGCAAACTCATTCATTTTTCTGTTTTCTACCAGGCTGTTTGACTTCTCAAAATATTAGCCAGATGTTATCCTCTAGCACTATTGAAAACTCCCTACAGAAAAGTCTCTTCCTACTCCCTTTCAAAAGCCCTTTGTTCCTAACAAATGTATCTCCTGCCACCTTGGGATGATTTCCTGTCAACCTTTAAAAAAACATTTTAAATAATAGAGATATAGCAATAATCAGAGCAAATAATTGTAGCTTAATTTGCATTTAATAAACAATTTCTTTTCTATTATCCCATTATTGTCAACTACCTTCTTAAATGCTTTATTCTTTTTATATTTGGTTTAGGCTGAGAATCAGTGTATTTTAACCAAGGTAATATTATTAGAAGGTGATGGAGATAGGGAACATAGTTCAATGGTAGAGTATTTGCCTACAATGTTGGAGACCCTGGGTCTGATTCCCAGCACTAAAAAAAAAAAGGAAGGAAGGAAAAAACAAGAAGAAGAAGGAGAAGGAGGACGAGGGGGGAGGAAGAGAAGAAAAGAAGAAGAGGAAGGAAGAGAGGAAGAAGAAGAAAGGGAAAGAAAGTGAAGAAGCTGTAGTTTCAATGCAGGAATTCAGAACGCAGTTGTGTATAATTTGCACACATGCACACAAACACATATATTCACACATGAGCAAGCCCATTCTTCTGAATACAACTTTAAATTTATGTATTTATATTCACACAATTTCACAATGTGAATTCAGAGTAAATTTTAGTAAATAGGTATGATTCAAAAATGCCATAACATATTCCAAGTGCTGTTCAAGTTCCTCTGAATAGAGTAGTCAAATTACAACTTTTCTAATTTCAGTAGTAAATAATCTCCTGGGACAAAAAGAATCAGTTATTATTAGTATTAATACATATCATATATACTTTTGGCTAACTTAGGAACATGCATGATGGACAAGAAAAGTCTGATTTCCATTTTTCTATAGTGACAGTAATAGAGTAATTTATTCCACTTTTTAACCCTCAATTTCCTCACATCAAAATAGATTATTATAAGCACTGAAAGCAATAATACATAAATTATACATAACAACTAGTATGGTGCTTCCCACAAGTAAGTGGGAAGTTATATGTACTACTAAGTTATTATCACAATTGAGAGACTGCATTTAAGTGCTTATTCAGCACTTTCTTGATGCCATTTAATAAGATATAATATATTGAGGATAGTGTGTGGTTCACTAAAAATTCAGTAATATAATGGAAGCACCTTGGCAAGCAATAAATTAATTAAAAGTGTGAACATTAATTAAAATGTAATTCTTCTAACTTGATTTTGAAAGTAAAAGCCAGAGGAATTAAGTCTAAAAAACTGAAATTTTAATATTGCGGTTTCTATATTTTTGCTCATATCCTAATGTATATATGCCAGCTTTTGTTATGGATTAGTTAAATACTGAATTACCTGGTGAAAGTGTTCATATATATATAAAATATATATTGCTCCCTAGGTGGATAATTAAAATCAAATCTATATAAAATCAATAAGTAAAATCCACCACATTAAAAAGTAGGTTGACACTTATATAGAATGAATATATTAGTCTACCATTATTCAAAACAATTTTGTTAAAATGAAAATCAAGAATAGAAGTATAAACACTGAAAAATACCCTTGAAATAATCATGAAGGTATTATAATAAGAAACATATTACAAAACTCACACACTTCCATGTGATATGAAAGAAGTTAAAATATTGAAATCAACACTTCTCATGATGCAAAAAATCATAAGTATAAAAATGGCAATATTTTCCAAGTGAATTGATAAGCATCTTATAGTGTGCCATTTTGGGAGTTATTTTTATAATGTATAAAATTTATTATGTAGCCTCTTAGTAATTTAGTTTAAGGTATTAATCTTGGGAACAAATTTATCTGAAGTATGTCAATCATAACAATTTATATGAAAGAAATTAAGCATGTTCTTTTTTTTTTTTTTTTTTTGGTAATGGAGATTGAACTCAGGGACATTTGACCACTGAGCCACATCACATCCCCAGCCCTATTTTTATGTGTTATGTAGACACAGGATCTCGCCGAGTTGCTTAGCGCCTCGCTGTTGCTAAAGCTGGCTTTGAACTTGCAATTCTCCTATCTCAGCCTCCCTAAGTGCTGGGATCACAGGCTTGCGCCACCATGCCTGGCTGAAATTAAGCATGTTCTATTGTTTAGATTGTAAGTGTCCCTCAAAGGCCCACATGCTAAAGGCTTGGTCTCAGCTTGGCACTATCAGCTGCTAACGTTAAGAGGTGGGCTCTCATTCTTTAGGTCACTGAGGAAATGCCCTCAATGGTGATAGTGGAACCCTGGTCTTTTCCTCTTTCTCTTTATTACACCTCGGCCATGAGGTTAGTGGTTTTGCTGCACCACATTGTACTTTTCCCATGATGTGTAGCCTCACCCAGGCCTCAAATAAACAGAACTAACCAATCATGAGCTGAAACCTCCCAAAATATGAGCCAAAATGAACCTTTTCTCTTTATAAATTGATTGACTCTGATTTTTTGTTGTAATGATGAAAAGCTGATTAGCACAACTTATCAAAGTGCTCCTCAGCTATTGCTAAAAGATAAAGTAAGCTATTATGATGAACATATCATACCATGTCATATCTTGAAAAAAACAATACATGTATCTCTGTTTACATATAGATATATATATAGATATATATTTATCTACCTAATCTACATATACATACACAGATGGCTATAGATAGATATCTAGATATATAAAAAGAAAATTAATATACAAAAATACTAAATTTTTTCCTAAGTAGAAACATGGGAAATTTTTATGTAATTAATGTGAATATTTACTTATTTGCCACTATTAGATATTATGTCTGTAATGTGTTTGTACTTTTTGAGTAGAAGCTTACTTTACCTTTGGGTCATTGTCCTCTCTTCTCCATTAACTGAATTCTCTCTGCCTACTTATTTGTTCATATACTTTCTTCATGTGAGCTGCCACAGCTGAAAAAGTATGTGGAGCTGTTTTGATATCAAATTATCTCATATTTCAATAAAACGTAGGTACCTGTGAAAACATGCTACATGTGGGCAGAAACGGTGATGGGTGCTGTGGTCACTACCATGCCATATTGTCAAGATCACTTGACCTCAAGTGCCCTCATGTATACATAGCTGTATGTTCATAACTTCATCCTTGGTAATACACATTCACTCACATGTATATACATGTATCAATATAATATATATATTTATATATATATACATATAGAAACACATAAACACACTCATGTGCATATGTGTGTGTTTAAGCAATTGTGTTTTGGTCTGTATTTGTATGTGTATGTGCCTATACATTTGCAATAATATCCATAGGAAACTTTAAAAAATACTGATTATTCATTCTTATTTTAAGTACAATTAATTCTGGCTCTCCAAACTTCCTCCTAGGTCATTCATCATTCTACAGAAAATTCTAGCTATATTTAGTTTCACAAAAGTTTTATAAATGCATGCTGAATGCTTTCTATCTTTTCTTATGGGTTGTTCACCTTTATCCATCTTGCTTTCTTCTCAAGAAGAGATCAATATGCTCAGTTATATCAGTGGCTTCTGTACCCTCTTTTTCTGTCTTCACATATACCAAGTATCTGAAGTATCCTTTATTTTCCTTTTATGAGGCCCACAGGGATTCATTATGTTCCTTAGGCAGAAGATCACTCTTTTCAAAAAAACTTTCTCCATTTTACTGACTTGTTCTGAATTCTAGTAAGCTCACCTTCCCATTATTTCTTCAGACTTGAAGGCAGTGATAGTCTATTGTGTCTAGTTTTACATTGCCACACTAATTTTTGTGGTTACTTCCACCCCACCTACACTTTTATAACTTAATCATTTGTAATTATCCAAATTTGATTGTACTATATTTACCTAGTTATTATTGTGATTGATATAATAACTAATATTAGTATATCCAAGGCAATAAACTCAAAAGGGAATGTTTATTTGGGGTTGCTCAAATATTCAAGGCAAATTTGTTTCTCAGCAGAGGATTGGTATGAGGCATAAGGAAGGCATCTCACCATTGCTCAGTGACATGGGATGAATTACAGGTAGGAGCATAAGAAAAAGAGAACAAGTGGTTGTAGTGTTTAGTTACCACGGCAACGAGAGTGATTATAAAGGCAGTAAAATCACCTGATTTCTTCTCACAGTTCTAGAGAACAAGTACAGAGAAAAATAAAATTAAGGGCTATCAATACACAATTAGGAATACGTGTTGAAGCAGACGATTTAATGGGGTCCCTCAGTTTCTATAATAATAGGGCAAGAATTTTAATCTAAGAAGCAAGTCTGTAAAACTTGCAGACTTGCAGTAGGAATTAAATGTACTATCATTCTAGACATTTTGTGCTTAAATACTTACATTATACTGGTTTCTACAGAAGTGTGGCCCTAAGAAAAGGGATGATAACTGGAGACATGAATGAGTTTAACAATCTTGTAATTCAAGATCTTTTCTGAATTTCCTTTGTCTCCTACCTCTACCCATTGTACCCTCTTTGCATACAAGCATTTCAATTGCTATATGCAAGTTTCCTCCAATTCCTGGGGCCAATTATTGTTAGATGTAACTTCATTGTTGACAAGTCCTCAATGAAAGTAAAACACAATAGAGCCTTGATAGAGAAGTTCAAATCCTGAACCTAGAGAAAATTGACTTGACATTCAAATAATTAAATCTTGAAGCCATTTTCAGAAGTGACTCTTGTGAGATACCCCAAATTAAACTACATAAAGACTTGATTCAGACAAATGTATTTTTAAAAGGGGACTTAGAATTTGTGATTAAAATGTTGATTTGATTAACAGGTGTCTAACAGTTATTAAATGTGCTATTCAAAGCCACATTCACATATAGCAGTAATTAATACCAAGAAAATTTTGAAATTTTCTTTTATATTGAAAAGAATAGAATCATAGGAATTAGGAATGTGGAAATGTTTACATCACTCTATTTTATACACATTACTTACCAGTTTCTAAAAGTATCTTCAATAAGGCCTTTCTTTGCCAAATATTAACAACAACATTTTTTTTCAGGGTGATACCCTAATCCTCAAAATGTTCTTTATGCCACATTAGACTGAGTGAGGCCTATAATACACTGGACATAAGTAGCCTGGTATCTTGGGAATAAAGGGATCTAGAGACAGTAGGGGCCAGATGGCAATAGTTAACCATCAGGGACAGTATGAGTACAGTTACCTGAATGAAGCTGCGTTAGCATAAATTTAATTAGGTGTATTTAAGCTCAAGGGTTTATAACAATAGCTAAACGATCTCAAAAAGTTTCCTAGAAATTAAACAGAATTTCAGTGTCCAAAAGTATTGCTTTACCTATGTAGCAAGAATAATCCTATTTGCTGAGCAGAAATTAACTTGACCATAGTAATGGTTACTCTAATAACATTTTAAAGCTTGATAAAAATAGACCAAATGTACACTGAATTTTGGTCACTCTAAAAAAGTTACTATACTTTTTGACTCAGTATAAAGATTTGTGAAAATTATCTGACAAATGAATTATTAATCAGAGTTCAAGTAGATTCAATGGGATCAGTGCTGCCCCCTCAAATTATTTCCTATTTTTTAAAAATTCATAGTTGGACTTTGCACATTTCTACATGGCAGAATCCTCAGTTTGGTTTCCTACCCCAAGTAGTGAGGGATGTTATTATAATATGACCAAATGTAAGTCCTTCAGTCAAGGTAGTAAATTTAAAACAATGTTATATTTATGGGTAAACTGCAGAGGTGAACGTCAACTGACATCTTTAGAGATGTATAGGTGCCAATTTCTCCTTTAATTCTTCTATTTGGATAATGCAAACTTCACTGGTTATATTGTATGAAAACTAGTCATTCAATTATTTAGTGCTCTGCAAATGGCAACCCAACAAAATTCCTTTAAAAAGGTCAGCAATAGAGAAGTTACCTGGAGACCTGCATTTAAATCACACATGTCAATTCTAATGTATTTTATTGCCAAAACAAATCCAAAGGCTTGCCTGTAATCAAAGGATAAAGAAAAAGATGCAAATTATTAATGAATGGGGTTAAACTATAAAATGGAAATCAGTCTGTGTGTTGGAAATAGGGATGATTGTGAATGAATAGTTTTCAATTTAGAAGGAAGGATAATGTTGGCAACTGGAGAATAAACAGTGATTGTTCTTATTATACAGTTGCCCAATAATGTTATTCAATGGAAATCTTCAGATATCTAATAAAGAGAAGAACAAAAAAGAATTTAAGTAGGAATAACAATTTGGGTCACATTATTAGGTAAAGCAGATATAAAAAGTATTAGAGGATAGTAAGGGTGAAATGTAATGTTTAGCAATAAAATTTAGAAATGGGTAGAAATTTACATCAATATCCTGGATAAAAACAATATGCAAACCATATTCTATGTTATTCACTTATTATTTAAACATCTATTGACTGTATTATCTTATGTAAAAAAGCATTTGTAAGGCTCTCACTTAATTTTCAGGTAGTAATATGCCTGAGCTAATACCTAACAAACATTATTGTTTGCAACTGAAACTGAAGACATCCTTTGAGTTAGGGAAAAAAACTATTAATCTACAAAAAATACAAGAGATAATCCTCAAAATTTATGTAGTACATCACTAAATATTTTTCTATTACCTTCCCAAATCTATTCTGCACCAAATTCCATCTTTTTTTTCTTTTGTGATGCTCAGAAACTATGGACACAGTGAACAGTTATTCAATGTTTTCTAGATTCTTATTTATCTTAGTAACCAGATGCCTTGTCAGTACACCAGAGGGATGGACCAGAGGGAACTCATTTGTCTTAAAGCATCCTGTTGTACAAATCCTTTCTTTTAGGACTTTGAAGTCACTATGTGTTTACTCCTATTAAGCAATATATATTATGCACAAGCTCTGGTAACTTTAAATAGAGCCAAACTGGAGATGATATAGTCACCCATCAACAGTTTAAATATTTTCAATTTCCAAATGACAATAATGTGTTTCCACATATATTTTGAAAATACATCTTTTATTAAAAATATTTCTTTAGAAAACTCATAGAATATATATATATATATATGTGTGTGTGTAGACATATATATAAATATTTATATATACATATTTAAACACACATACATATGTATATATATATATATGCAATTTTTCAGAGCTATTATTTTTAGGTTTTATTTATTGTCAATAGGTAATATTTGTACATTTTCTATGGTGCAATATAATATTTTGTGTTTTAAAAATCTATGAAATAATATATGAATTAGGCAAGAAAAAGAGTATAAATTGTAACTCTGACAACTACCATCTGATTCTCTTGGATTTCTGTGGTATGCAGTAGAGATTTTTTAATTAACATGAGATCAGGAGAGTTTAAGTGGCTTCCTTGATTCTGGCTTCATATCCTTGGAGAAGTGCTTTCAAAACCACTCTCTCAGGTCTGTCCAAATGATCTGAGTGGAATCTGTTTTAATTTCCCTTTCTGTTGATCCAGAAGAGATGTAGTTCTTTCTAACTCCACCTCTACACAAAGAAGAATTCTATAGATACTTCAGAGGGCTCCTCCAAGGTGTTAATTTTCAGTATTCAGAGGAAATGGTGGTGGTGGTAAATACATAACATGCAGTGATGAGTGAGTTTTTCTTCAAGAGGCAAATAAAAGAGATATTTAAATTCCTGTTGTGGGAAATTAGGACTCAAAAGGTTTCAAAGTTGAAGAAGAAATATATTGGAGAACTATTAATGAAGCACAAATGGTTTCATGACAAAATATACCAAAAAAAAGCATGACAGAAGATAAAAATTTCAGAAATGTAACTCCTATTTCTAATATAAAGAATGCTAATGTTTCATCACATGGTAATAAAGATTCCAATAAAATACATTTAAAACTTAAATGATTTGAGAGATGTTGTAGTCTGTCGGCTTGTTCTTGGTACGTTGCAAACTACATTAGTATGTACTGTGATTTAGATATGTTGTATCCCCAAAAGTTTATGTATGAGACAATGCAAGAATATTCAAAGGTGAAGCAATTAGATTATGAGAGTTGTAACCTAATTAGTGGATTGATCCAATGGAATAGATTAACTGGGTGCTGACTATAAAAAGGCATGATGTTGTTGGAGGAAACAGATCACTGGGTTTTATATTTTGTTCCTTGTATATCTCTCTCTTTTCCTCTCTGTTACTGGCTGTCATGAACTGAGCAGTTTCCTCCTGCATGCCCTTCTACCATGATGTTCTGCTTCACCTTGGGCCCAGAGCTATGAAGTTGGCCAAGCATAAATTGAATTTATGGAACCATGAGACAAAATTAACATTTAGTTCTCTAAGTTGTACTTGTCGAGTGTATTGAACTGTTTTTCTCAGATTTTTCACTGCTGTGACCATAAGGCCTGACAGGAAAAATTTTAGAGGGGGAAAAATTTTATTTGGTACTCACAGTTTCAGATTATCTCAGTCCATAGATGGTTGACTACATTCCTCAGAGCCCAAGGTGAGGCAGAACATCATGGTGAAATAATATGGCAAAGGAAGTGGCTCAGGACAGTGTACTAGGCAGTTAGGTGTGGCCTTCAGCTACCACTCAGTTAATCTCTATCAGGGGACTAATGTACTAATAAGATTCTCATAACCCCATCATTTCACCTCTAAACATTCCTGATTGTGTCATTAATGAACTTTTGGGGACACCTAATATCTAAACTGTAATGCAGTCACAGTTAAACAAAGTCAACTGAAACAGAAACTGGTACTGGGAGTAAGACCATTGCTATGAACAACCAGACCGTGTGATGCAGAAACACTTGTAATGGGTTCGTGGGAGGAGTTTAGAAAATTTTGGAGGTGCAGGATGAAGGAGACTTATAAGGTTCTAATCAGAGTTTAATGGGTAATCCTGGTGGAAGCTCAGAAGACTAGAATGATAAGAGGAGAGCAAAGATTGGGCCCATGACATTTCAGAGGGGAAGAAGAACTCAACTAGAAATTGGACTATTCATTTTACATTCTGGTGAAGAATTTGCCTATATTCGGGCCATGCACTAAGGATGAATTTAAATGTGAGGACCTAATTAATCTGGTGAAGGAAATTTTCAGACAGCACAACATTCAACCAGTGACATGAGTATTGTTGTTGGGTTTTAGCCAAGTTCACTGTGATAATAAGAAGCATAAAGCAGAGGGGGAAAATTAAAAAAAAAAAAACAAAAAAACTTTCAATTTGACCAGAAATGTGGGCATAAAACCAAGTTCAGGAATATGTGGTTATTAAAGTGATTAGAGATATGAAAGGGGTACTAATTACTTTATACCAAGAAAATAGGAAAGATAGTTT
>PVHX01021426.1:0-29811 GCA_004024805.1 Geosciurus inauris
CACACCCACACCTGGAGTGCACCGGGTGTGGGGGTTGTGAAGGAAAGCCAACACTCACCTCTCCTGCCTTCTTTCCTTTGTCAATGGCATCTGCCAGCACATAGGAACTGGCAACACCGTAGCTCAGCCACACCACGGTCTTTGGCACCAAGGAGCGGAAAGCCTCCCCCACCTCGTTGGCATAACCTGGAGGAAGGGGTGGGTACATTTAATTCTCAAACTCATGGAAGGGGGCGCTGGAAAAGAACTGGTTCTAATCCTAGTCTGCAGCTGTGTGACCTTAGGCAAATGACTACCTCTATGAGCCTCTCTTTCTCACCTCAACTCCAGGGCCCACTGATGGAAGGGTTGAGCAGAGCTCAACCCATCATGGCTCACTGATTAGATTTCCTAGCCTTGGTTCTGGAAGTGGGCACAAATGAGGTGACATATAGCCAGAGACTGGTCAAGGGCAGTCCCACTGACCAGATACCCACCCTGTGCCAGGCCTTTCTGTGCTTTATCTCATTCCACCCTTACAACCACCACCCAATGAGAGAGGCCCTCATGTTGAGCCATTTTCGTCAAGGAGGAAACTGAGGCTCACATAGAACCAACTGAGTGGCAGGGCTGAGATGGGAGTACAGATGCCCTGACTCCATAGCTACTGCTCTGCACGCCAGAGAGGGCAGCTCAATCATTCGGCTGGAGTTTTCTTCCTGGAGGCCTGATCAGCAGAGACCCCGCGGGCAGAGCTGAACCCATCAATGTTGTGTGACCTTGGGCAAGTCCCTAGCCCTCTCTGAGCCCAATCTCTGGCCCAGGAAGAATGAGAACTAAGATACTCCCCTGCCTCCTCCAGGCCCCAGAACGGCATGGGGGACCCCTGCTCCCTGGCCTTTCCGTAGGGTCGCAAAGCCAATCACTCCACGCTCACCTAGGTATCGGACCCACGTGTCCCGGTAGAGGTCATGCTCTGCGCCCCGCAGCTGCGGTTCCGACATGACGATCCGCGGCGGCTCGGGCCAATGCGACTGGCACTGCTTATGCTGCCGCTTCCACCTACGCTAGCACTCGGGTCTGCCACTACAGGACCGGCCGAAGGTCCCGGGCTGAAGGACGGTAAGGGAAATCTCCGCCGGCAGGGAGCGTCTGCAAATTGCCCCACACACCTAAGCCCCTCTCAGAGACTCACACTTTGCAGATTGATTGTCTTGTTTTTCTCTGAGCAATTGGCGAAAATCTCTCCCAGGACTGACTGTAGTTTTGGAGCCAAAGAACCTGCGGTTCCGAAAGGGAGATTCAACACTTCATAGCTGTGTGACCTCGGGCCAAAGCCTACTTCTCTGAGCCCTACTTTGTTCATTTGTAAAATGGAGGACACGTTAGCGTCCACTCCCTGGGATGATTGAGGGGATTAATTATAACAATCGTATTGACTTTACTACCAGCTGGGACCTTCGCTAAGGATTCTAAACAGCTTAGTTCCTTAAACCCTCCCACCAATTAGGATCCTCTTTTTCAGAAGAGGAAATACAGTCACAAAGAAGGTGGGTCACTTTCCTGGGACACACAGCTGCTAAGTGGTGAAGCTGGGATTTAAATCTAGGTAGTGTGACTTCAGATCCCATGCTCTTAAGGCCGGCCCAGTAAAGGACGCTGGGGGAGGAAGTGAATGATGAATGCCCTAGAGAGGTGGGTGCCCTGATTCTGCAGTCCCTCTCAGCAGGTGCCATGTTTATCAGTCAAGCATTTGGATCTAACTGGATCAGTATGGCCCCAGACTGAACCTCCTGGGAGCAGGACGTTGAATGAATGAATAAGTAATGAATGAATGAGACAGGAGTAGGGTACAAAACTAAAGGGAAATGAGAACAGGATAGGACTTAGGGGCTAGTGATTGCAACGGGGGAATCCCCATGTGAGCAATGAGTACCCTTCACTAAAAATCTGTGGATCCCCGGGATATCGGCTAAGCAAGCACGAGGCCATTGGGGACAAGCAGTCCTGGGTCAAAATCTCAATTGTTCCGTCTATCACGTTAGCCTCCCCGAGCCCCAGTTCCTACGTCTGTGAAAAAATGAGAATAACCAATATTTACGGAGTGCTGACTTGTACCGAGCTCTCTTCTAAGAGCTTTGCACTTGCTTAACCTTAAATCTTTGCAACAATTCAAGTCGGTAAGCACGAGGATTTTGCATGGTACACAGATGTTCACTAAGAATCAGCTTTTATCATCAAAATCACTGGGAAAATGAATACCAACTCCTTATGGAGACCGCCGTTTTCAGCCCTAGGCATCTACATCCTTGTAGGTTAGTGTAGGGCAGTCAGTCAGCGGTTACCTTTCGGGAACTGGGTTCGAGGCTAGGGGTGGGGACAGAAATGTCCCCAGTCCCTGAATCACCGACAGAGCTGGTGCGGAATTAGGAGACGGTCCCTAATACCACATGATCGTCTTTGCTCCACCTCCCTACCACTTTGGGCCCACAGCAGGCGCAGTTAGCGCTCGCCGGGATCCGCACTTGTCTAAGCTCACGTACACCGGGCGCCTTTGATGCCAAATGGGGCCAGGCCTCTGCCCTCGCGGTGATATCGAACCTAGCACCCAGTTCCCGGAGCAAAGATGGCAGATGACAGCCCATTGCCGGGACCAATCAGGAGGCAAGTTGTTAGTTGAACCGCCCATAAAAGCTCACGCGAGAGCACAGCCGCAGAGTCTCTGCGCAAGCGTCCTATGGGTGGGAAACTGTTAGTAGGCTTCTCAGTGACGTCTGGGTCTCAGAATAAGGGGCCGCGAGGAATCGAGCGGTGGGCATTGAATTCCACTCCCTGTGCACTCAATGATGCTTTATTCATCTGTGAATCTTCCTAAAATAGCTTTGTAAACCAACACCAGGATGTCCTCCTGAGCGATCTGACCGTGGCCTCTGCGGCCTCAGCCCGCTCTGGTCAGCGTTAACCCTGCCCCTGCCCCGAGCTCCCTCAATTTCTCAAGATGAGCTTCCCAGGTTGGACCAGGGCTCGGGTTCCACGGGAAAAGAGGTCCTGCAAGGGCCTGGGTCTACTCTCCTGAGTTCTGAGCAGCCCCGGACCTGGCGTTTTTTTCTCAGGACGTGTCAGTTGAAGTGCTGTGGTTTCGTGTTCGTCCCCAGTCCCTGGTTTTGCGAGATGCTGGCCAGGCCTTTGGTGGCCTGCCCGGACAAACTCTCGGCCTGGAGGAACCCACATTGCACCCGTTATACGCCTCCCACAGAGATGGGACTATCAAGGCCTTATTCAGGTCAGTTAGGAAGCCTGTTGGCAGGCACCGTGGGAGACTCAGACCAAAAAATGCTCTGAGGGCTACTGTCTTGATATAATTTGTCGTTTTTGCCTGGAATGCTCAAATGGTTACTTGGTGAGAAGCTGGTGGCACAAAAAAGGGAATGGAAGACCCCTCTTTTAGGACTCACTCCCAGTCCAAGCCTCCTTGGTCCTTCCACCAGCTGTGATCCCTAAAGGTAATTGCCCTTGTGCTTTGTTTGCTTTGTAGAATAGTGGCTGGGTACCAAGTCCCAGGAAGCTCTGAGTCACTGACAATCATTAGTAATTAAAGTGACATCCAGTGGGGCCCAGGAGTTGCTGGAGTTCTAAATGTCCATGTTCATTTGGGAGCAAGTTCCTCCCCTACAATTGGCTTCCCTGAAATGTTACCTCCCCCGCTTTTCTAATTTCTTCCCTGCTGCCATCCCCATGGTAACCCCTCTCCCTGTCCTAGCTGTCACCAAGCAGGTGAAGTTGGCAAGGCTTACAGAACAGATCCTATTGTGATGGTCAGCCCCTGTGGACTCCTTAGTAATTTAAGAGGCAAAGAGACCCACTCTAGCTACTTGCCCTCTTCCTGATTCTAAAATGAAAGCTCCCAAATCCAGCCTGAAATCTCCCCTCCAGCCCAGTTTCTTTGGGCTGCAGGGTTACAGGGAAATGACTGCTATAGGGAAACCAACAGGGAGACACTGAGGGGGCCATGCCTGCTGCAGGAGGAGGCATTATTTTGGGGTGACTGCCCCCAGCTGATTCATCTTCTCTTCTGAAGCTTTGTCTGGAAGCAGGACCTCCACAGTGAAACTGACCTTCTTGGCATGAATGAAGCTGTAGGTGTTGTCAAACCGCAGGACATCTGAGGGGAGGCAGAAAACCAGACATTCAGGCGGTTTTAATAGAAAGCTCAGGAACAGGGATTTTTGTTGTTTTTTATTGACTGAGCAAGGCAGTGTGGTAGGTAATGGGGATGAAGGGAGTATGTGCAATGGTCTTTGATCTTCTTAAAGTTAGGCTGGATTGACAAGACTTTGTGGAGTGTAAAGCATGCTAAGTGCCAAATAAGTGACAAAGACAAACACATCTATAACATCTGGGAAGAAGAGGGCCCTGTACACCATAACCATGGCTTTTTAGAAAAGGTAAAGCTTGAATTGGGCTTTGAAAGGGAGAGTAGAATTACTAGCAGCAGTAGTAGTTGTAATAATAGTAATAATGGCTATGTGTCACAGCATTGGGTTGGTAATCTGTATATGTGATCACATTCTTCTTTGCAACTCCATGAATTCAGCATTAGTCCTATTTTACCCCTCATAAAAAGGAGGTCTCTTATGTCACATAGTGAAAAAATTATAAAGCTAAATTTTCCTCTAGTCTACATCCTCTTTGTCCTGCCTGACTTGGGGCCTGGGACCCAGCCCTGTTCAGTTTTTGACAGAAGGTAAACTGTACAAAATTTGTAAACCAGAAATTTATCCTGCAGAAAGATAGACAAAAGGATGCTCACTGCATATATGCTTATAATAAAATATTGGGAAAACAAATGTTCTTCAAGGGAAAATTGTGGGGTTTTTTTTTGGTAGAGGGGATTGAACCCAGCGGCACTTAACTACTGAGCCACATCCCCAGACCTTTTATATATTTTATTTAGATATGGGGTCTTTCAGATATAATTCTTATGAATGTATCCATGTGTGTAAATGGCCTGTTTATTATGGAAACATGATACTTGTAAAGGAATGGAAAATATTTGGAAAAATAATAGACAAAACCTGTTAGCAGTGGTTTCCAATGGGAAGAGAATATGGGCATGTAGTTGGCAGAGAAAGCTTCCAAGCCTTGGCAATAGAACAGACTTGCTTTTAATCTAACCCTGTTTCTTTGAAAAGTTGTTCCATTTCAGTCAAACATCCACTTCAAGAGAACTAAGCACAAAAACAAAAACACTAGTTCCACCTCTTCCCTATGCTGGTCTTCTCTCATTTTTCCCAGCAAGAAGAAAAACCTGTGTATTTATCCTAAGACTTTCCCTTTCCCTTTTCCTGACCCTGAATAAAATGATAGTTTAGACCAATAGTAGGCACACCACCCACTTCTTCCTGGCATGAAGTGAGTATGTCATTTTCTCTCTGTACTAGAGGTCTTACAGGACTTATAGTTCTGCAAAGAGGGAAGTTTCACCAGGCATGGTGGCACATGCCTATAATCCTGGTGACTTGGGAGGCTGAGGCAGGAGAATTGAGTTCTAGGCTAGCCTCAGCTAATTAGCAAGGCCCTAGGCAACTTAGTGAGACCCTGACTCAAAACATAAAATGGGCTGGGGATGTGGCTCAGTGGTGAAGTGCCTCTGGGTTCAATCCCTAGTATAAAAACAAACAAATAACAACCACACACACACACATACACACAAAACAAGGAAAAAAAGAGTGAAGTTTCCTCTCTGCCCTAGATGACAGACCCAGCCTTGTCAATTAGAGTCCATCATGCTGGAAGAAAGGTCCTTAGATCTCCTTAGATCAAGTAGCAGCATTGAAATGGCTCTGCCTAGCAAGATATTCTGCCCTCAGAAACAGGGAAGGGGTTGATCAGAGGCACAGGCCCTTGGGAAGTGGAGTCACTGCAGCTCCAGAGCCTGCATGGTTCATTTTTACACTAGTCATCTATTTACAGGCTCATGGAGCCACTAAAGATATTTTAAGCTAGGGCTTCACAACTTTTGGGATCTGAGAATCCCCCTTGAGAATCTGATGAAGGCACTACATTTCAGATTACCTGGAGCCCATCATAGACCCTCTGGGGCAGTGGTTCCAGATGGGAAGGGTACTGTTCCTGAAGATAAGTTGCTCTCATTTTATATAATAAAAATATATATTCTAGGGATGAGTGTAGCTGAGTAGTAGAGCACTTGCCTCAAATGCATAGAAGCATGAAGCACTGGGCTTATTCTCCAGCACTGCAGGGAAAAAAATCACACACACACACACACACACACACACACACACACATATATACACACACAATGTATATATATGTATATATATAAATACACATACATATACACACATACATACATGTATATAATTTCAAATACATATTCAAAATGAGTTTCCTTTATTTCTCTTATATTACAGATAGGAGATTATATTGAACCCAGGGTTGCCCTACCACTGAACTACATCCACAGCCCTTTTTATTTTTTATTTTGATACAGGGTCTCACTAAGTTGCTGAGGCTGGCCTGGAACTTGTGATCCTCCTGCCTCGGCCTCCTGAGTCGCTGGGATTATAGTCATGCACCACCACTCCTAGCTATATTGATTTTTAAATTATGTGTGTTAGGTATATTGTATATTTATGATTTCCATTTGAGAATAGTCAAGGGGACACTAGACATTGTTTTATAAAAGGGAGTGTTTGGTCTTAAGGATTTAGGACAACTGCTCTGGGGAGTCCATGGGCCCCAAATTAAGATATGCTCCTGTCTACTCCCCTAATTTTAAAGAGAAGGAAAGCCACATCTAATTCATTAGAGGCACTTGCTCAAAACACTCGGAGACCTGGTGGCTAAGCTGGACTTTCTCAGAAAGTAGACCTTCTGTTGCCCAGCTGACTTCTTTTCACCCAACACTGTCAGCAGTACTGTGTCACCTTTTCCAGTTCTTCACAACCACATCATGCCCTCCTGTTGGACATAATCTAGATCCTTTCTCTAAATCTTTCCATTCCTAGTTGAGTATTCCATACACAGTAGGCCCTCAGAAAATATTAGGTGAGGGCCTACTGTGTTGGGTCATAAGCTCACCTGTGGTAGGGAAATTCCCTCACAGAATGAGAAAACAGGAATAATGCTGAATTCATGGAGTTGCAAAGAAGAATGTGATCACATATACAGATTACCAACCCAATGCTGTGACACACAAATAGCCATTATTACTATTACTAATATTACTAACAAAAAAATTAAATCAGTTTAAACTTTGGTCCCCTCAGCAATAATTTAGGATACCTGGATAAGAACCAGAACAGCCCAGTGAAAGTTAATGTATTCCAACCATTGGAGGCTAGTGTACTCGGGGGTTTAATTTCTCCACTGGATGACTGTATTATACCTTGCAGGGGATCTTCTCATTCTCTGAGGGAATTTCCTTACCAAAGGTGAGCTTAAGACCCAACACTGGATTCTCTGGGTTTGGGTCTAACCTGAGCCATGGCCCCAGCTAACAGCTAATCCCACCTCATTGTCTTTATACCTGGGAAGGCAGAATGGATATTGTTGCCTGACTCTGCTTTTCCTGGGAATGGGTGATTCGCAGATCTCAGTCAAGGCCCTGTATGCAGCAAGTTTCCAGATAGGTTCCTATCAGGAATGTATCCAAGAGAAACTATAGTAAATTTGGGATTTGCAAACTGAAGCCTGATTATGTTAAAAGGTTCACAATCCCTTCTCAGGCTGTGTTGCCCTTCAGCTACTAAGGAAGAGAGAGGGGTAATGGGCAATGCTATAAAATAAGTTAGGGCTCTCCTAATGGATCTATGACAGGGAAATTATTTTCCTGGTCTGGGACTCCATTGTCACATCAAAGAGATGTCCTGATCATCTCTAGGATAGTCTATGGCCAAGAAATCATGGACTAGGATTCTAGAGAGTTTCTTGCTATCTACATGAATTACTTTGTGGGAGACAGAACATCCCTTTTCTATACCTCATCTTTACCATCCTTTAAAAAAAGAAATTCAAGCTTGTATATACAAAGCACTTTATCCTCTGTGGGTGACAGTGTCTGGGCTAGTGCTAAGCCTTGTTCTTGCTGAAGCAACAGTATACACCTCCCCCTGGACCAGGCTGCTTACTAACAAGAATACTACTCCTTCCATGGGGAGCCATATTGTGCCATGGACCATCTGTGAGGAGGGGGCAGTGGAGACTGAGGTTGCCTGAGATGTGAGAAATGAGACAGAACCACAGACTGGGTGATGGTGTGGACAAGCACAGAGGCTGAGACATCTGTGGAGCTAGTTCAGACCTCCTGGTGGTGCTGCCTTAGAAATGGGCTATGGGGCTAGATGTGGTGGTGTATTCCTGTAAGCCCTCCTGCTCTGGAGGCTGAGGTAAGAGGATCACAAGTTTGAGGACAACCTGGGCAATTTAGTGAGATGCTGTCTCAAAATAAAATTTTCAGAGGGCTGGGGACATGGCTTAGTGGTAGAGTGCCCCTGGGTTCAATCCCCAGTGTACCCCCACACACCCACACACAAAGAAGAAAGAAAGAGAGAGAGAGAGAGAGAGAGAGAGAGAGAGAGAGGGAAGGAAGGAAGGAAGGAAGGAAGGGAGGGAGGGAGGGAGGGAGGGAGGGAGGGAAAGAAAGACTGGCCAGCCAGGGAGGGTGTAGTGGCACTTGCCCCAGCTGCTCAGGAGGCTGAGGCAGGAGGATCACAAGTTCAAAGCCAGCCTCAGCAACTTAGTGAGACTCTGTCTCAAAATAAAAAAATAAAAGGCTAGAGATGCAGTTCAGTTGTTAAGTGCCCCTAGGTTCAATCCCTAGTACCAAAAAGAGAGAGTGGAAGAGAGGAAAGAAAGAAAGGAAAGGAAAGGAGGAAGGAAGGAAGAAAGGGAAGGATGAAAGAAAGAAAAAGAAATGAGCCACTGGGCTTCTCCCATCTTTGCAGGATAATCTCCAGGATGGCCCTGCTCCCACAATTGCCCTAAAAATAATAATGGTGGCCACAGAGTATTGAGTGCTTGCTCTATGCCAGGCATTATGGTAAGTGACTCACAGATCTTATCACATCTGGTATTCTTATAAGATACCCCTTGTAGCAATCAAGAAATGGAAACTCAGGGAGGTTAAGTCACTTGCCTAAAGCCAGGCAGTCAGCCAGTAGTCCAGTCCAATTCAGGTTTGATAATTGATTTTCTACTCAGCCCCTTGACTCTGTCAGAAAGGAAACTAGGAATTTGATTGTGTTTGTGTGTGCACATGTTTATAAATGTATTGCATCGTCACTGTAAAGTATATTATTTTTGCAGAAATAGTGGAAAAATGAAAGCCCTAACTCTAATGCTAACTTTAATGGGGTTTATCTCAAGGGATCTTAATCATCCTAGCTCTCCTGAGATAAGCACTTTTATATTTAGCATAGACTCCCCAGAGTTCTTTTCTGTGTACACACTTTTTTTAAGCCATAGTTCGTGTATACCACACATGCTGTGTTTCATTTAATAAGTATTAGACATCTTACATGTCAGTTTATTCTCTTTAATGTCTATATGATATTCCATTGTATGGATAGACTGTAATTTATTTAACAAGACCTTCTTATGGCCATTCGATTTATTGCCAGCTTTCCAGAACATCCTACTCCCTCTCTCTTTGTGTATTTGTATAAATATTTCTGTAGGATATGTTTCCAGAAGTAGAACTGCTGAGTCAAATGGAGTTTTAATCAATATTGCAAAGTCAAGAGAAGTTAAACACTTCTTCAAATGTCTGTTTGCCATTCTTATTTCTTCATGTGTGAAATGCTCATTCACATTCTGTGTCTGTTCTTTGGTCAACTGGACATGAGTGGTACTCAGAAGGGTCAAGGCTGGGCTTTCTTTAGCACACTACTCAACTTCTGCCTCTCTGGCCTATGGGGAAAGAGCATCCTCAAGAAATGTCTGGCCACAGTCACAGACCCAGTTAGAATCAAAAGCAGACATTCTGAACTCCTGTGCTCACCTACACTGTGACTTACCTATACCTGGGAGAGTTCCTTCCTATTTCTAACCAGCGGGGTCACCTTGAGCAAGTCATTGTATCTCTCTAAGCCTTAGTTTCTCATCTATGCAAGGAGAGGGCTGAGCTCATGGGATTCCACTTCCTACTCAAACACTTTGAGAGTCCAAATCCATGGAATAAGAAGGGATTCACAGGCAGAGAGCTGGATAGAGTCTTCAAAGCATTGCCAAGATAGATATACTTACAGATGCCAGGATCACTGCAGGTGAGGGTCCCATCCTCAGGGACAAGGTGGGAGTTGTACCTCTGGTTAGGCAGCACCTCTGTCATCTCTCCTGCCCGCTGCCTCTCCCCCATCTTGGTCTTGAGGAAAATCCCAAAACCAACGTCTGCTCCCTCTGACATAAACTGCCACCTTCAAGAGAAAGCCACTCATTTAGACATAATTCTATCTGTATGTACATCTCTCTGGCACTAGGAATTATTCCACTCCAGCCCACCCACTGGCACCTACAGGTCTCCTGGAAGGGCTAGGCCCTACCTGAGGACACAGCCTGGGAAGAGGATCTCATACTCCACTTGATGGGAGGAGCCACGGGATATCTGAACATTGTGTTCATACTGCTGCTTCACCTGATCTCGTACATGATACTTCTTGGGGATGTCACCCCCATAGTTGATCTAAAAGCAGAGCACAGAATGAACTGGAATGTACATTTAAGCCAGGCTTCTCCATTCACCTTCGGCCTCTGGTGGCTCTCACCTTGGATTTGCACTTGGGGTTTCCATCAGGGTCAGTCATGGTGCCCCCGTACTCCACAGGCAACTGGTCAGGACTGATATGTTTCAGTAGAACCTCCTTCCAGTTTGCTGGTAAGAGAGGGAAGGGCAAGGCATGTCACTACTAGGGAAGATTTCACCACAGCACTGACAGTCTATACTAAAGTGACAGGGAAAAAAAAAACTGTCCCTGTCCCTCTCCCTACAAAGATGGGCATTAGGAGGATACAATGCATGCACAGTTCTTGCAGGGGAGTTAGGAACATCCATCTCCCAGAGAAATGATTCTGTCCTGAACCAGGAATTGGGAGACCTGGGTTGCTATCCTCTGACCAGCTAAGCAACTTAGAAAGTCAGTTCATTCAAACTAGTTCTTCCTGCCCTGTAGAGTTGTGGTAGGCATGAACTAAGTGTACTTGAGAGGGCTCTATAAACTGTAAGGTGCCCTACACTAAACAGAATATATTATCACCCCCAAGGAAGGTGGTACAAACGTTGAAGTACAAGTAGAAGGGGGACAGACAAAGTGAGGAAGGGTGTTCCATGCAAAGAACAGCACGTGCAGCAGACAGGAAGGTCTGGTCTACCCTGATAAGATAGAAGTATGCACTTACCCTATATATAATTGTGCTCAATTGTGACTTACTAAATGAATCCCTGTACAGTGATCCCTTACCCAATAGGTTCCCTTGGCTTTTCTCAAGCCAGAAATTCACTCCTACCCCTGTTGTTTTGGGCTATTTGGCTGCTTTTTATAACCAAACCCTCTCCCAGTGCTGAGAACACATTTCTAGCAATCCAGATTTGTGAAGTACAATACTGGAAATCTTTCGGTATTGACTATATAGACCATATCTAGGCAGCAACTCCAAGCCATGGGGGACAGCCCAGTGTCTTTTGTGCAGTGCTGACTGAAACCCTATAAGGACATGGTGGCACATGCCTGTAATCCCAACAATCTGGGAGGCTGGGGCAGGAGGATCCCAAATTCAAGGCCAGCGTCAGCAACTTACTGAGATCCTGTCTCAAAATTAAAAAATAAAAATAAAAAGGGCTGGGGATGTAGCTCAATGGTAGAGCACCCCTTAGTTCAATCCCCAGTAGCAAAAAAGAAAAAAAGGAAAAGGAAAAAAGGAACCCACAGAGACTGTCCATGGTCTTCCAATCCTCCAATTTTTAGGACCCAAAGACTAGGCAACTTTTGGGAACATGATGTCTGTGGTTTTAGAGTGATTTAATCTGCACTGCTAAGCTCCAGTGACCAGCCTGGAGTGAATTTCATCCCTCCTTCGATGAAGATCCTGTACCTTCCCAGCCTGAGGCGGGTTTGGTTAAAAGAATTTTAGGTGTGGGAGGGAGAACAGACTGAGCCTCCTACATAGTTCGGCTGCCAGGAAACCAAACTGTCTCATGCACATGGTGGGTGGTAGCAGCAGATAAACCAAAAATCATAAAAGCCTTTTGCTCTGAATTTTCATTTCTTCCCCCAGTTCAGCTGGAAAGTTGGGATAAGGCCAGGACAGTTCTTCCCATCTTACAGAGGGAGTAACTGAGGCAACAAGAAACAGAATCTGTCACTGCCAGGGCTAGGACTAGAACCCAGAAATCCTGCACTTACCTAACAATGTCATATATGCTCTCATCTCTCTAGCTCATGTTTGGAAAATCATCATTTTTAACATGTCACATAAAGGGGAACATTCAGAAACCTTTAGAATCCCTATTACACACACCAGTTCAGTCACACAGGTGGCATCAAACCTTCCTTGAGCTGTCCCAATCTAGCTTTCTAACTCTTTTTCCCATTACTCCACTTCCTGCTCCAGAAAAGCAGAAGTACTCATCCCTGGCTGGCTTGATATCTGCGCATCCTCCTTAAGGGTTTTGGGTCATGCTTTCCCATGTGCTCTTATGTTCCCCCTGCTTCTCTGCATATTCAATCCCTGCTGGCCTGCTTCTGTACCAACCTCATTAATCTTCTCAGTCTCCCTGGTGAGTACTTCTTCTTCTGCAGGCTCTTGAACTTGGATATTCCCCCACGTGCAGCCTCTGTTCTTCCCGGGACATCTTATCTACTTCAAGGTTTTAGCTGCCACCTTTATTTGATAACTCCCAAATGTCCAGACTGGAGTTCTTGCCTAAGCTTCAGGCACATGTGTTCCCAACGTCTGTAGATCTCACAGACTCTTCAGGCTTAACTCCAAGCTCATTCAAGTTTCTACCAGTTGTTTTCCTCTGTTGAACTAATTTAGCATCACCATCTACTCTGTCATTTATGCCAGACACCAAGGAGCCATTCTGGATTTCTCTTTCTCCCTTCCCTCTTACATTTGGTCAACTTGACTTCTGCTCTTTTATTTCCTAAATAAGCATAAATCCAACTTCATCCTCTTATCCCTACCACCACTGCCCCAGTTCATGCTTGCAATACCTCTTGCATGGACTGTGGCAACAGTTTACAAACTGGCATCTGTTCTTCACAATCTTGTACATGAGTTTAAAATCTGATAGTGGTACTCTCCTACTGAGAACTCTTCTCTGGCTCCCAGGGGCCTATACAGTCATCCCAGCTTCTCAACATGGTACCCTGGGTCCTCTGCAACCTGGCTCCTTGCTCCCTTTCCAGCCTCACCTCTTGTTACACCCCATCTCATGTTTAATAACAACTGCCTGTGTCACATCAGGTCTTTGCTCAATGCCTACTTTCTGCCAACCAGCTTCCTGCCTTGTTGCATGCAGCCAGCTCTTACTCATCCCACAGCATGTAGCTTAGATGGGCATCACTTCCCCAGCTCAAGTGGGGTGGGTGCCCCTACTCAGCTCTCCAGTATACTTTGTGGTTTCCCTTTTCTTCCATTTACCATATCATGCTGATAAACATCTGTTTATGTCTCCCTTCCCTGAGAGTTCTTCAAGGGACTCTGTCTTTTTCATCTTTGGAGCCTGGCACCTAGCCCAGGGCCTGGCACATAAGAATATGCTTGTCACATGAAGCCATTCCTAGTTGCCCCCAACTGAAAGCAACCTTGCTCTTCTGACCTCCATGGCACCTTCTTAATGTGTTTTCTAGTGTCCTCTAGTTTGTATCTTAGCTTTCTTTCTATAGGTTGCCTCTCTCCCATAATACTGTAAATGCCTTAAGAGCAAGGACTGAAGTTTCATTCATCTTTGAATCTGTGATTGCGAGCCCAGTGTTTGCTTCCAGAATATCTGAGGAAGAGTTCTTACAAAAACTGACAGGGGCTGGGGCTGTAGCGCAGTGGTAGAGCGCTTGCCTAGCATACGTGAGGCACTGGGTTCGATCCTCAGCACCACGTATAAATAATAAATGAATAATAAATAAAGATCCATCAATATCTAAAAAAATATTTTAAAAAAATGGTTTAAAAAAAAAAACTGACAGGAAGGCCCCAGGTCTGTCCCTACTTGCACTTGGGTCTCACTGCTCCCAAGCGTTCACCCTGGCAGCCATGGCTATACCTGGGAAACCTGACCCAATTTGAGCCACAGACCAATCTGTGGAGTCGAGAAGAGTCTGAGCCACTCACCTCCAAGGACCATGATCTTCTTCCGAGTGTCCTCACTCAGGAAGGGTTTGATGAGATTATAGGCCACTGGAAACAGCTTAGGGGCTAGAACAGAGACCAGATCATGTGAGGCTGGGGGCAAGGTTCGGTCAATCCCTAATGGTGTCATCTGCAGCCTACCTCTCTGCAGCATCCCTACCCCATGTTGGGCCACACATCCCTGGTGCTGTGGAGTGCACATAGGCTGCCCAGGGTTTAAGGCTCAGTGTGACACCTGTTGGAAGTTCAGCCTCCCCATCCTTGGATCTGGTCAAATGATCCCTTCCTATCTCATTAGGCTGGAGAGCTCCAAAGGAGGTGATTAAAAACTAAAAGATCTGCACATCGGAAAACATCTGATATGTCAACGCCAACCTTTGGAACATGACCTTGGGCCCCTCCTTTGGTTCCTTGTCTTGCTTTTCTCAGTCTTCCCCCAAGTAATGTTTTTGGCCCCCTTTCCCATTTGACTTCATCACTGGAATTACCCAACTTACTATTTTTTTTATTTTTATTTATTTATTTTTTGTACTAGGGATTGGACCCAGGGGCACTTAACCACTGAGCCACATCCCAACCCTTTTATTATTTTTTTTTAAATTTTTTTTTAGTTGTAGATGGACATAATGTGTTTATTTTTATTTATTTTTATGTGGTGCTGAGGATCGAACCCAGTGCCTCATGTATGCAAGGCAAGTGCTCTACCACTGAGCCACAATCCCAGCCCCCAACCCTTTTTTTGTATTTATTTAGAGACAGGGTTTTGCTGAATTATTTAGGAACTTGCCAAGTTGTTGAGGCTGGCTCTGAACTTGCCATCTTTCTGTCTCAGCCTCCTGAGCCACTGGGATTACAGGTGTGTGCCACCGCATCCAGCCCCAACTCACCTTTAACAACAAACAGACGCTTCAGTGTTTCAGGATAATTTTCTTCAAACATGCAGAGAAACTGTGGAAACAAAAATCACTGGTTCCAGCAGGCTCAGGTCTTTGTGCCAGGGAAAGAAGCCCTGCTTCCTCCAGATCAGAATATGCCCCCATGGCTGCACGCATCCCACAGGGCCGCCTAGCTGAAGGTCCCACTCCCACTCCCTCAGCTCTCCATAAGCTTTCTACTCCTCACCTCTCCATAAGCTTCCACTGCAGGTTTCCAGAGATGCTTGAGGCCCAGCCCCTCACAGTCATAAATCATGGTGATGGTCTCTATTTTCTTCCCCAACTACAGGGAACAGATAGCAGAA
Source organism: Geosciurus inauris (assembly GCA_004024805.1). Lineage (NCBI taxonomy): Eukaryota > Metazoa > Chordata > Mammalia > Rodentia > Sciuridae > Geosciurus > Geosciurus inauris. Next base: position 15,590 of record PVHX01021426.1, read on the forward strand.
AGCCACATCAGGCTGTCCCAGTGCAGAAGCCCAGCCCTGTTCAGGGCAAATGCTGATTGCACCATGTACCCACCAAGCAACCACATCTGTTCTGGGCTGGACCCAGGTTTTCCAAATTGAGTTAACACCCCAGGCTGGAACTGTGGCCTAAGCAAGTGGTTCCCCCTGCCTAGGTCTCCATGTTCTCATCTGATAAATGACTAGGTGGATCTAGATTACATCTGAGGTCCCTTTGTCCTGAAGGTTCACCTGGCAGCCTCTCTTCCTTTGAATCACTGTATGATCTCTGGGCAGCACCCATGCAGCGCCTGTGCAGTCAATTCTTGCGTAGATATAGATGATCTGTCCACTCTAAGCCCTTAAGGGTGAATGTAGGTTGAATGTCTCCTGCATCCCCAGCCCCTTGGGTTCTCTGCACCAAGTAGCCTCTCTGTGAACATTTGAAGATGACAGTACTGAAATGTCCCTAAACTTTATCATATTGTTTCACTGGATCTTTACAACTGTTGGGAGGAAGGAAGGAGAGAAGGCCAGAGAGGCAGCTCCAGCTTGTTTCTCTTTTTCTCAGTAAGGGAATCAGCAGTCCTGATCTCTTTTGAATTTAGTTAGACAAGCACAGAATCTGAGCTCATCTACACCAATGGTGCTCTAATACTTATCCAAGGATGGGTTGGTCCATGACAAGATTTCATTGGTCCTCATATAAGTAAGAAAAGTAACAATAATGCAGTTTGATTTTTGTTTGCAGCACTGAGGATCAAACCCAGGGCCTCACCCATGCTAGGCTCTGTTGCTCTACTGCTGAGCTACATTCCCAAATGTAGTAAGTTTTTTTAATGAAGCCAAATTTATTAAGTTTAAAGGATAGTTATACTCAGGAGGCTAAAGCAGCAGGATTGCAAGTTCTAGGCCAGCCTGGGAAACACAGCAAGATCCTGTCTCAAATTAAAAAATAGAAAAAACTGGGGATGTAGCTCAGCAGTAAAGTGCCCCTGGGTTTAATCCCAAGTCCTCTCCGCCAAAAAATTTAAAGGACTGCCTTTTGTTCTGAGATTATGCCATTCCTACAGTTTGGGGTGTTAAGGCAATAATAAATGATCATTTTAAGTCCTTATTTGACAAAACAAAAATTGTCAGGCTGGGGTTGTAGCTCGCTGATAAGAGTACTTGTCTGGCATATGCAAGGCCCTGGGTCCAATTCCCAGCACAACAAAAACTGGCAACATTATATTTGAATTTTAGAATTTTCTAAAATTCTGAGACTTTACTGGTCTATGAAATCCAAAAGCCTGGCCTCAACTCTGAGGCTGTACTTCCATCCCTGTGTGACATTCTTGCTTCTGTTTGAATGCCTCCACATGGTCAACTCATTCTGGACAACAGCAGGCCACTCACCTTTGCGCTCTGGCAGGCACATTCCTGCAGAAGCAGCTCACAGTCCCGCATCTTGGTCCTGAGCAAGTCCTGTTTGGTGGCTGACAACAGCAGACCCTTGGCATCCAGAGGCCCAATGATATCATACCAGACAGGGCAGCCCTCCAGGTCATAGCCACACCTGCCCCCTGACAGATACTGCTGGATCACCTGAGCAAAGACACCTGAGTGAGGAGGTGGTACCTGGGCAGGCCCAGGGCATCCTTACCTTCCCTGGATGGCAGAGTTTTTCTTTGAGTTCCTCAGTCTCTCCCTCCACAGCCCTCTCCTGGATGCCAATGAATACCCATTTGGGGGTTCCCTTGGCATTGTCATACCTTTCCTCTGAGGATCTCGGTCCATAGACCCAGGACACAGTCTGTCTATTGTTCTAGTATTGAATTAGAGCAAGCTAATATATCCTCACCTCTGGAGGCTGCCAGCTAATGATGTTGTCAATGTCCTTTTGCTTTCGGAACTCCACATGCTGCAAACATACAATCAGAGATTTTAAAGTGGGAAATGGGAAGGAGGGGTTAGTGGAGGTTCTTAATATGCATCTAACAATAAGTGACAGTATGAAATGGAAAAGAAGGCCCTGCCTGTTTTAGAGGTCTCAGCTGAACAGATTAGCATTCTTGCCTGGCCTGGAACTAGGAAAGCTCTGCATATCCAAAGAAAGGAATGCACTTTGTCCCAGAGGGATAATGCAACAGTGATCGGCTAACACTCTGATATATTTACACAAGCAAAAAGCTGTGATCAGAGTAGGTGGGGGTGGGCAAAAAAATCCAGGAAAGGTGTGATTCTGATGGGGAGGAACAGAGGCAACAGTGGGATTTGGAGCCAAATGGATCTCACCTTCCGGAGCATAGCCTCCGACTTCTGCAGGTCAAAGCTTCTTGCTATAAGAGACAAACACGGTCATGATTAGGCCAGCAGTCTGGGTGTCCAAGGATGGAGAGATTTCCCTGTTCCCATCCTGGGACCAACTCCTCTAGGGCATCTCCCCGGCTGCCTTGCAGGTCATCCCACATGTACAAGCCAATATGAGGACCTCCACTGAGGGCTTCTGGAACACCACAGCCCTGGTTTTGTGGGGAGTGCAGGTCAAGTTTAGGGAAGCTGGGGTTAGGATTGCAACCTCAGGGTCAAAAGAGTTCTACCCCAGTGGATGTAATCAGGTGAAGGGTCTTATCTCTTTTCAGAGAAAGTGAACCCTGGACCCCCTTATCATTTGGCCTTCCCCCTTACATGGACAAACTTTATCTCCTCCAGTCTAACATCCAACCCTGAGAAATTGACCCACAGTTCAAAGATGAACATAGTTGCCCTATAATCTGAGATGGAACTGGCAGAACACCCCAGTGAGGTAGAGGAGTCAATACGCCTCCAGTCAATCTTGTTATGTGCTTAAAAGACCCACACATACCTTAAAGAAGCACAAAGAGTTCCTGAAAAGTTTCTGAATTAAAGTTCACCTGAACCAACACTTTATTTATGCATGAACCCCAACAAGTTGTCCTGCTAGAGTTTGAACACAAAGACCTCACTGTTCCTCAAGGCCACTTGCTCCCAACTAATTAGAGCTGCCATCTGCACTCCTCATACTGAATGAGATACACTCCAGAGACACTCAGAGGACAGAGTTGCTTCTTCAGTCACATGACAACCCTTCCAGTATTAGAAGATTCTGTGCTGTAGCTGGGTGCGGTGGCGCACGCCTATAATCCCAGCACTTTGGGAGGCTGAGACAGAAGAATCGCGAGTTCAAAGCCAGCCTCAGCAATGGTGAGGTGCTAAGCAATTCAGTGAGACCCTGCCTCTAAGTAAAACACAAAATAGGGCTGGAGATGTGGCTCAGTGGTAGAGTACCCCTGAGTTCAATCCCTGGTAGCAAAAAAAAAAAAAAAAGATTCTGTGCTGTCAACCTGAATCTGTGCTAATATCATGCTGTACATCCTTGGAGCCTTTGACTATTCCTCACTATCAGTTTCAAGACCATACTCGTATCTTCTCTTTGGATGTTTTCCAGTTTGTCAAAGTCCCTCTTAAAGTGTGCTGTTCAGAGCCAACCATAGCCCCAGGTGTTGTATGCCTTCTCCAACAAAGCCCAAGAATTTTCTTGACAACAGTCCCGCCCTTAGCCCAGGCAGAACTTTGAGTCAACTTAAAGCCACAAATCCTTTGCACCTGTGCTGTTAAGCCTTTACCCTATATATACAGATCCATCCCTATCATATTTCTTCTTGGTACAGCCAACTTCATTCTATCCTTTGAAGATTTTCTGAGATCCAGATTCTGGCCAATTCGACCATCTGACCTATGAACTGTACACCCCCACCCCCAAGCTGTATATCCTTCATGGATTTGTTTGGCATCTGGATCAGCTGAGAACCCTGGAACCTAGGCCAGACAGGCTGCTCCCTGGGCTTTCACTGGTCCCTTCGTATCACTCTCTGGGAGCAGACGAATACACTCCCTGACTCTGCTGTCGTGAAATCCAGTCCTCTCTCCTGGGCCCAGATGCTGCATCATGAGGTTTGACCAGTGCCACACCCATTGTGGGTGTTGGACACACACTGGTAGAACTGAACAGCCATTCTCAGGAACTGGTCCTGGTAAATTCCCCTTGACTACCACCCTTCCAGTGCCATTGTAGCAACCTGGGCAGTTTGTAGAGGAATATAATGCAGATTTGCATCAGCTCTTCTACCTTTTCTGTTTGTCCTTGGACAAGATACTACACATCTCTGACCTAATCATCTGATAAACTAGGACACTAGTAAGAGATGAAGCAGTATCTTCTCATGATAGAAGAGTTGGACCACAAAAATTGGAATCTTCCACAAAAAGGATGCACTTCTGAAAGGAAAGTCCTTATCTTCCTAAAGAACAGAGGCAGGTGGCAGCAAACAGTGAACCTCCTGATCTGGGGGGAAGCTCTCCAGTTAAACCTTATCTATCAGGGTCCAACATCCAGGACTTACTGCAAGGGCCTGAGTTTGCCCCTTGCTTCTGATAGCACTCCACCTGGCACCTCCCCATTCCTGCTCAGACCTTGCTGGGCTCTTGCTGCCCTGGTCAGTGGCAGCTCAAATCCATGGCACTGCAAGAGAACCCAGCCTAAGAGCAGCCACCCTGAGTTCTTGTCTGCCCACACCCTAGTCCTGTAAAATGCAGACTCAGATGTGCTCTGCCTTCCTCCCAGGTTTTCTACCACCTCTTTATCTTGCTATCTAACCCTCCTTGCTGGGTGCCCAGAGCTCAGCACCAGCCAGCGGGAGGGAAACAGTGGGAACTTGTGTACATCCTCACAGTGCCTGGGGGCCAGCAGAAAACTGAACCCCAACCTCACACCTGGGTTACAGAAAAACATGATGCTGGTGTGCATTTTACAAATGTCTCCTTTAGAATCAAAAGCAGAAAGGGAAAAGGGTTGTTTATTAAAGCAACAAAAAAACCTAATTGGAATTCATAATAGGGTCTGACCAGGCCTGAGTTCTTACCCAGGAAATGTGAGGCACAAGTAAAATGTAGAGGAGACACTTTCAAGCTGATTTAGAAGCAGAGCTTGGCTATAGGAGCTTACTGGAAAGGGTGCTGTCTGAGAATCTGGAGCCCAGGGTTTCTGCCCTGATTCTGCTTTGCAATGGCTGTGTACCTTCAGGTAAATTCCCTTCCTTCTTTGAGACTAATGAGGCAAATGAGGACGACCACACACTTTGATACCCCTGTGAGTGTGAAGGTGGTATGGTGTCTGATATGGGCATTTGGTGAACTATCAAGCCTTATGCAAAGAAGGTTATCTCAGGACTCAGGAGGAGTGGGGTTAAGTGTTTAGGAGACCAGCTTCCAGGACCCTACCATTCTTCCTAGACAAAAGAGAACTATAGGACTCTTTAACGGCTCTCTGAAACCACACTTCTCTCCTCCTAGCAGCTTGGTTTTGATCATCTTGCAGCTGGCCCTTTAAGGAGGCCACTGTCTTCCCACTCTCTCCACCCACCTGCTTCTAGCTCTAGTCCTTCAGAAATTTGGGCCAAAATTTCCTCCAGCCTGGACTAACTCCGCTGCCACCCCCACACTGCCTCTCTACCCTCTCTGGGTGGGCTGGGAATACAGGATCACATCTTTTGGAAGAAATGGGCAAGTGACACTTCCAGTGGCACCGAGGCCCCACATGGCTCTCCTGGATGCTCCTACCATCAGTGTTTGCTAGCAGACTCTCAAGAGCATACTAGGTCCATTAAATTTCTGGAGAAAAAAAAAAAAAAACTACAGCAACTTGGGAAGCTGAAGCATGAGGATTCCAAATGCAAAGCCAGCCTCAGCAACTTAGACCCTCAACAACTTAGCAAGACCCTGTCCCAAATTTAAAAAACAAACAGAAAAAAATTTTTTAAAGGACTGGGGATATAGCTTAATGATAAAGTGCCCCTGGATTCAATTTCTAGTAACATACACACATATAAACACACACATATCTGTCCCACACTCCTGGGCATGTAGGTGTATGTATCCTCAAGCAAATAATTAAGATATGATTTGTAATTTAATATTTGGTGATACAATTCTACATCACATCTTAAGCTCTGCTAATTTAACACAGTGGTATTTCCTTTCTTATTTTTATGTCTGGTAATAAAGTTTCTATAAAGAAAAAAAAAACCCGTGTGTCAGAAGACCAGGGAGGGTGGCACATGACTTGACTCACAGGAGAGGAGAAGAGGGAAATGAATAGAAAGGTTTTAGGAGTGAGAACAGGGTCAAGTTGGACCCTGATGTTAGTAGCAGCTTATACAAGTCATCACTACATGCAGAGCTCTGTTGTGTCATATCCTGTACCAGGCAGGGTACCCTGTCTTGTCCTGTTCTCCTAGGGGAAGATCTCTTAAGGATGAAGTGAGACCTTGGCTCAGATGCCACAGCCAGGCCAGAGCAGAGCTGGAACTAGAACTTGGGGCCCTGGAACCTGGCAGGAGTTTGAGAAGTCTTGTCTATCCAGGTTGAGCTGTGTCCCCATGCAGACTTCCTCTGCTTCCAGTTGCCTGAACTGCTGGTAGCAGAGGCTCTGTCACCAGACAGGGCCCAGACAGGGCCAGCCTGTCCCAAGGACCAGGACTCTGGTTCTAACCTCACCTCTGCCTCTGACTTCTCATATGGTGGGGCCCTCTTCACATTTCCTCACTTCACTTCCCCCAGTTGATCAGCAGAACAGATTTATGTAGTAGACATAAAGGGCACTGGGCTGACAGTAAGTAGACTGGGACTCCGGTCTTGTCTTTGCCTGCAGCTCACCCACAGTGTGACTTGGAGTAAGTCACTTTGCCTCTCTGAGCCTTAGTGTTTTTATCTAACCAACAGGAAGGTTGAAGTTTTGTAGTTGCCAAGTAGGATTTTATTCTAAAACCTGAACACCCCAAATTCTCAGACTGCCAGGGGCAGGGTTCCCAGACGTGGTCATCCTGTTACCCAGAATGCACTCCTACCTCAGCCTCCCACAGCCCCACTTCCCTCACCTCGGAGCCAGCGCAGGAGAAAATAGTCATCTGGATTCGGCAGGGCAGGCAGCACATCCTGGACATTCTCCCGAAACTGTAGGGAGAGGCAGCTTGGGTGAATGGTAGGTCCCACCCTGACCGCCCTCTGCCAGGGACTCTCCAGAGGGGACTTTGCTGGACCCCTCTGTTACATGGTTCAATGCTATAGAAGTTGTCTGAGTACCTGGGCCACACGGTACTCTGTCTTGCCAGGGGTGCCAAATCAGGTAGCAAGAGAGGGGGTAAAAAGTGAATATGACACTGTGCCTGCCTCTCTGTGAGTCCTTCTACACACCAGTGCAATACCAGGCATTGGCACTGTATCTTATCTACTCCTCACTCTAAGCCCCTGGGGGTATCACTGCCCCCATTTTATAGATGAAGGAATAAGAGCTCAGAGAGGCTAAGTAACATGTCCAAGGTCAAATAGTTAGTAATAAACAGAGCTGGGATACATATCTGGTCCTCTCCAGAGTCCAGAGCACATACTCCTTCCACCATGGTCTCCTGCCCTCTTGGTAATGAATGGTGAGCAGTGTGCTAGGCAGCAGAAGAAAGGAAGAGGGTGGTCTCATAACTTCATGTAAAAAACAGCATTTAAGCTGGGCTTGAAGGAATTGGAAAGAAGCAGAGGGAGGGGGTGGGCAATCCAGGTGGAGGGAACAGTTCCTTCAGGAAGCCATAAAGGGAGAAAGTGCAGTTAGAGCCAAACAAGAGAGTGGACAGTGACCCTAAGGGACAGCCACACCCACCTCCAATCTCTCATTACCTTGTAGGTGAGCAGGCCCCCTCCCTAAGCCTCCAGCTCAGCCATTCACCTTTCCCTGGTCCCTGACATTCAGGACAGCCCCAGAGAAGACCAATGAGGACTAGCCACCTCTGCCCCTTGCCTAGGTCAGCCAGGACTGAGACCATCCCAAACCCCAAAAGCAGCTCCTAATGTTCCAGGGTCACTGTTCATCCAAACTGCAGGCATGAAGCCATCCCTCACCAGGGACCCTACCCATTCCCTGGTTTCCAGTTTAATCATACCTTATCTGTTCCCTGCAGGTCAGCAGTAAAATCTGAAGTCTCTCTATCCCACCTTCCTGGGATGGGTGAGGCCCAGCCTGGGAAAATTCTTCATGGGGCCAATGCCTCCCTATTACTGCCATAGCATGGGGCATTCTCTCCCTGCACCCGAGCATTGGAAAACTGCCCACCCATGGAACCTCCAAACCTTGGGGCTGGACTCAGTCAAGGCCCCAAGAACAGAAGACCACCCCTCTCCCCAAAGGCAACAGAGATAAAGAGAGACAGCTGGTGAGGAAGGGAGGCCAGCCCTCTCCTCTGTCCAGATTCACTTCCTTGTCTTCTGAGGAATATCAACCTAGGTTCCCAGCCAGGAAGGGGTCTAGGTTGCAACACAAGCGAGAGCGGTCTTGGCTCAAACTAACTCCAACACAGTATGTCCTGGGAAGGGATCTTAGACATAGAAGTGCTACCTTCAACATCAGCTGGTCCAACCTCCTCTTTTCATTTCATCAAGGAGCAACCAGAGAAGGACAGGGCTTTGGCCAAGGTCGCACAGCGATCTGGTCCCGAGCAAGGGCTACCTGAGTATTCTAAGGAGCTGTCCAGGACCCTTTCCATCTGCCACTGCCTGGGCAAAAGGAAAATCTCCCGGAAATGGGAGGAAACCTGGGGCCCTGCCCCTGTCCCAGAGCCCGGCTGCCAATGCCTGCCAGCCCCAAGGATGAATGTTGCCTTTGTGCCCTCAGCAGCCTCCAAAGGCTTCCAAGCAACCACTTCTTCCCAGGTGGCACCGCCAGGGCTGCTTGGAGATGGGGCCGGGGTGACCAAACTTCCTGGGGTCCCCAGGCGGACTCAAAGAGGGAAGAGCGGTCAGCTGGGTACCGGCCAAGCGGGGGCGGCCGGCTGCTGCTCCCTCCGCCGCCCTCCCTCCAGGACGGTCCCTCGCCACTCCAACCAGTCTTTCCTCACCCGAGGAAGAGAGCTACAGCCCCGAACAGGGGCCCGGGCCAGGCTGACGGCTCACCTTGGCTAGTGCCTCCTTCTGTTTGGGGCTCAGATCGCCGACTCTGCCGCTCATCCTGGCTCAGGCTCGGGGCGCGGCGGTTGCGGCAGCTGATGGAGCACGGACTCGTTCGCCGCCGCCGCCGCCGCCGCCGCCGGAGTAAAGTCCCAGCCTTTTGCCGGGGCCGCGGGGCCGGCGGTCAAGCCCCGCCTCTTAAAGGATCCCGAGGGGCGGGGTGGGGAGGGACGCGCGGAGGCTCTAGAGGCTCTAACTCGTGCCGGCTGCGTCCTCGGGAATCCGAGTCAGGCTGAGAGGCGAATCGGAATGCTCACCTGGACTGTGGCCAGTGGGCATCAGAAGACTAGGATGTCTGGGCTTCAGTCCCAAATTTTACCCTTATCTTGCAGTACGATTCTAGACACTGAGGCTCCCTGGGCCACTCTCCCCATGGAACAAGGAGATTGAAAGTTGCTAAAGACTTTTTCTAAGGTCAGATCCCTTAGTGCAGGACCTCGCCGCTCCTTCCCTCTACACCAAAAGGTAGAGAACCGCCTGGTGCCCTTGTGAGGAGCGATGTCCCTTGAACACAGCATCACCTTGCCTCTAGGAACTGGTATTGGCGGGTCCCTTGTGGGGTACTTCCTTCCACCTGCCCTGCCATACATTTAGAACCACTGCCGCCAGCCCAGCTTGGGGCCTTTCAGCACTGACAGCTTTTTCCCTCCACCTGTAGGGCAGGTAGCAGGAACAATACCGGACCAGATTGAGGAGCAAGGAAAATCAGTCTTCCCACCCTGGGTCCTGTCCTCTGCTTCTAACTTTCCCTGCTTTCTACCTAAGGGCTCACAACTCAGCTGGTGTGGAGGAGTGCTTCCTTTCTGGAAATCCAAAGACTTAAGTTTGAATGCCAAATGCTCCACTTTTTATGAGATTTCATCAGCAAGCGATTTTGCCTCTCTGAATTCCAGCTTCTTTATTCACTAACTGGCTTGAAGTGAGGAGGGGGGTTGATAATCCGGACTTGAAATCAGCAGGAGGCAAAAGGGAACTAATGTACATAATTCACTTGTGCAGTGCCTAGTACGGGGCTGGCTTCTTGTAACCACTTCCTAGCCCTCCCTGCATAGCCTCCCTCTGCTGCCTACCTGACCAGGCTTTGTGGAGGAAGCCACAGTGAAAGCAGTGGCCCAATGAAAGCAGACCTGCTATCAGTTTATCTGCTTTCCACTCTTGCCCAGGGGCCAGAGCTGTGGGTTCTTGGGCAGCAGCAAGTCTGACTTGTGGAATGGAGGCTCTTGGCAGTCGCACCCCAGCAGCCTGTGGTCCAGCCTATGCCATCTGATTATATAGCTACACTCTGGTCACTTCCCCTTCCCCACACAATGAAGCCAGTTCCTTCTTTCAGAACTCAGTAGCCTTCCCTCTCTCCCTGGGTTTCCTGTCGCTTTAATCCTACCTCTGTGGTAGTACCTGGTAACATGCCTCAGGTCTCTCTTTCCTCCTACTGTATGCCAGGCCATAGGCACTGTTTTGGGACCCAGAAGTGAATCAAACATCACCCTGCCCTTCTAAAGATAAGAAATGGTACTTGTCAATTAAAATACAAAAACAAGATTCATGTCCCTAGGGGAGGCAGCAAGTGTCTGGAAGTTTAGATAGGGCAGAATTTGCTTTTCGTTTTTGTTTCTGTTTTAGCAGTGCTAGGGATCAAACCCAGGAACTTGCACATGTTAGGCAAGTATTCTACCACCAAGCTATGTCCTTAGTCCCCCACCACTTATATATATATGCCTCTTACTAGAGGATAGCCTTGAATTTGTGACCTTTCTGCCTCCCAGATCACAGGTGTGTGCCACCACACATGGCTTGAGAATTTGCTTTGGATTGAAGAATTCAAGAAGGCTTCATGGAGGGAGTGGCATTTGACTTGGGCTTTAAAATGTAGTGTGGGAGGGGACAGAGAAGGGAGACTCATCTGTTCCATGCCAGCACAGTGGCAAGAACTGTTTTGGTGGTTGGTTGGAAGTATGGCTACAACCAGATAGGCAGAAAGACGAGTAGGCAGGGACCCTCAGATCCTTGATGTGACTTTGTTTAATAGCATCTGCCATACTGTACCATGAGGTCCTTGGGCACAGGGCCCTGCTTCATTGACCCAAGTCTCAACAAGCCCTGCAGCCCCTTGTACATAGGTTAATAAATGTAGGCTGAATACATGAATGCCAATATAGTGCCAAGTGCTAGGACTGGCAAGGGAGAGATAAGCAGACCATTCATTTAACAGCTGGGGAAACTGAGGTCCAAAGAGTGCCTGAAGTTGTTAATGGCATGACAGATGTGGAGTGCCCAGTGCCTAGCACGGAGAAGAAGCACCGTCGTACCTTCCCCTTCCTGCCTGGTACTACCACAGAGCTAGACCTACGAGTGTATGGGCATCCCATCTCCTAGAGTGATGCCCTGACTACATCAAAACTCAAGTCTTGGGAATGTAGAAAGCAGAATGTTCCCGATCTATCTCCTCACACAGAGGCAGTAGAAGGCAGAGGCAGGCTGCAGCAGATCCTTTAAAAGCACTTGGAAGAACTTTGCCCCTGGTGTGGCCTCTACCATAGAGATCTGCTGTGGGGCATAGAGTGAGGATGGAGGATCCTGCGCTGTGGCTGGAAGGTCCCCAGCTCCACCTCTGTAGTCCCAGCAGCCCTGCTCTAGTTAGAGTTTGTACGTTTCTGGCTTGGGGTAGGGCAGGGCTGTTTTCCTTACTGGATATGTGGCTAAGATCTTTATTTAAGACCCTTCCAGGGGCAGGATGTTCTTTATAGGGTAGGGCATACTCAAAGAAAAACAGCAGAATAGCCCCTTAGGGTGGTCCATTGCTTTACAGTTTACAAGGTATTTGCAAATCTAGCTTCTCACTTAAGTGAGATAAAAATCAAAGTAAAGGGGCTGTGGCTGTGGCTTAGTGGTAGAGTGCTTGCCTAGTGTGTATGAGGCAATGGATTCGATCCTCAGCACCACATAAAAACAAACAAACAAATAAATAAAGGTATTGTGTCCATCTACAACTAAATATATATAAAGAATTTTCCCTCTAATCTGCCCTTCTCAGTTCTGTGGCTGCCCATTTCTCCTCCTCCCACTGAGACTTACCTATGTCTAGCCCATGGTGAAAAATATTAGTTAATCTGATAATATCAATCCTAGATAAATAATCTAGTAAACTCCTCCAAGTGAGATAAAGAGACTCTTTTTAGTCTTTTACCCTTACCTTTTCTCAATTCCCCAACCCCTGCCCTATAATTCTCCCTCTCTGCTAGAAATGTTGCTTCCCCCTGCTCAAGAACCTTCAGGGGGTCCCTAGTTCCTTCAGAAGTCAACCTAGTCCCATTGACTTGCATTCAAGGCCTACTCCCATTTCTTCCCAGCATCCTTTCCATACAATTTAATTTTGGTCAAAGAAGCTTCCCTGCTATCCTTCGAACACACTCTGCCCTCCTTTGTCAGAATTCTTATTCTGTTCTATTCCTCCTGCCTTGTCCTCAGTCCTCAAGGCTCTGATCAAATACTGCTTGCAGGGCTGGTGTTGTAGCTCAGTGGTAGAGCGCTTGCCTCGCGTGTGTGGAACACTGGGTTTGATCCTCAGCATCACATATAAATAAACTAAAGGTCCATTGACCACTAAAAAACATTTAAAAATAAATAAATAAATAAATAAAATAAAAGTATTGTGTCCATCTACAACTAAAAAATTAAAAATAAAAAAATTTTTAAATAATGCTGCTTGCAGGAATTTCCTGAACTACCCAATCACCTCTGCCATCCAGAAATCCCTCTTTCCTGACTTTGACCCAGACTCCTTTATATTGTGATAGTGACTATTAGGGAACAATAGGAAGAACCTGGCCTCCTGGGTCAGGCAGGCTGCAGGTGAGAAGCTTCTGTAATGGGGTATGTGGTTCAGAGTATACCTTCCTGGGACTGTGGTGGGGGAAGCATGGGAAGAAAGTGTGAGCAACTGAAAAGAGGCTGTTGGAATACAGAGATCTAGGAGGAGTGTGGGGGTTAGAGACCAAGTTAGGAAACTGAGGTTTTGATTCTTTGGGGAGGCAGTTCCTGGCACCAGGAAGAGCACCCATGTCCTTGAAATTAATGTTCTGCAGTGACTATTCAGCAACCAGCACGTGTGCAGTTCCTCTTGGGGCTGCTTATCTGTGCCCTCTGGACGTTTGTGGCCTCCTCACTAAAAGGAGGGCATTGGCCTCAAGATCAGAGCCCCCTCTTCCATGCCCTGACCTCAGATCGGGTGATGCCAATGGGAGAGGGGGTGGTGCACAGATTGGCACAGTGATTTGAGAGTGAGAAAGAACGGTCTTTTAAACTCTTCAACAAATATTTGTGGAACACTCTACTTCCATGGGGCCAGAGCAGGGGAACTTTCTGGAAAGCTCTTGTGCTCTTGGAGCAGCCAGGCAGAAAGGCCCAGACTCAACTGGAGCCTCCTCCCCTCCTCCCAGCCCTGCTATGTGGAGCTGTAGCTGCCTCAGGTCACCTGCCTTCTCTGGGTGCCTGTAACCTGGGGAGAAAACTAATCCTTACCTCTCTCCCCCTGGGGAGACTGTGAGAATTCCAAATGACACAATGGCTGGAAAAGTGGTAGATGCATGAGGGGGAGGGATTATTATTATTACTATCATGGGTTGTTTATGAAGGCACAAGGGAGTGAGAAACAGAGCCTTTACCACTCCTCCCTGGGAGCTCCACTTTCTTCTCACTTCCGCAGTCCACCCAGGATTTGTGAAAACACAAATCCTCTCCCAGCCTTGCTTTCCACGCCCAAACCCCTGATTAAGTCCCTTACCTTCCTGGCTATCATTGTCTAATCCCTAAGCTCTTTCCCACCAGTCTCCAGTTGTCTCAGAGAGTCAAATCCCTTTAGAATAAGGTGGCCCAGTTAGCTGTGAATGAAAATGCTGGGGGCAGGGAGCTGGGACCTCAGGACTCCATTCCCACCCCGGGGGACAAGAGAGTGGGAAGGGTGTTGGAGACCCCACTCCAGCTCTGGCACTAAGTGGCAGGAGTCTGGAGACTCCCCATGGGGAGAGTGGCCCACCATTCTGCATCTAAGATGGAGTCCAGATTCCATCAGCAGGTTTGTTCTTTCCACACCAGAGACTTTGAGAAGCAGCATGACATGAGGGTGAGCTTACCGACTCTGGAGCTAGACAACCTGGGTCCAAGTCCTCGTTCTATCA
>PVHX01021427.1:0-29811 GCA_004024805.1 Geosciurus inauris
CGTCTCAACATGGTACTTCCATTATGGGACTCAACATGTCTTCAAAGGGAAGGGATAGCAGAACTAGTGTACACAGCTTCCCTCCAGATCTTCGAAGGGTCTCTGCTGTGAAGTGGCTGGTCTGGAATTCTCTGGATGAATGACTGCTGGTCATTTAGGATGACTGATGCTCAGGCAGAGTCTGGTAGAGGTCACTTACTACTTGAGTCCATGGTTTGGGCCAACTGACTCCAGTCATCACTAAAGGGAGCCTGCTGGCCTTCTTAGACTCCCACCTGCCCCCTCACCACATCCTTTCCCATCATTGGTGCTCACAGGGAGTTTTCTGCCCTCCTAAGACGCACAGGATGTGGGGATTTTAGCCTAGAAAGTAGAAGTCAATAACTGCATATAAATTCTCATCTCCTGTCTTGTTTTCTCCCCTTCTTCCTACAATTCCATGGTCAGAAGGGTCAGGTTTCCTCTTCCTCTATGATTGATCCTTAGTTCTATTACCTTTTGGGTATATAGTGCAACTCCATCCAGCCAGGCCTGACTTCTGTGTTAAGAGAAGCTACAGGAATTTGGAGAAATCCCTTCCTTTCTTGCAATCTAATTTTCCAGATTTCTATCCTGTAAATGAGGATCTTCTCACCCTTAGGGATCCCCATCCTTTCCTTTCCTAGAGCTATGACTCAGCTTTGGGAATAAAAATCCTACAGCATAAGGTGTAAAGAAAATATATGAGCTTATTATGTGCAAAATAATTTCCCTGCTGCACGAGGCAGAGGGAATTCTAATTACAGAAAGGCAAGTGTGGCAGTCATTAGGTCTGTAGATGCTTCATGTAGCAACCTGTGGCCTTTGATATCATTTCTGATGATCATGATGTTAGCCATGTAATGCTTAGATTATCATTAATGTACTAAGCAGCAGAAGCAAACAACCTAACATTAAAAGTGTCTACAGGAACCTTTATTCTTATTGTTCTTGATAATTTATGCTTCACACTCATCCAGATTTTTGTTCTTTTATTGAATAGTAATTCATCAGAGGGAAAAGCATCCCTGCCAACATACCCAAAGGTGGGTTAAATATCTTCCCCTCTCTTTTTTCTTTCTTGGAAATCATTTTATTTAGTGCCTCATGATAAACTAGATTGAATTATAAATTTGAAGTATTCATTAATCTCTTCCCAACTACATTTCCCTTTAATTTCCTATATTTTTTCCATTATTCTTCTAGATTTCTGCTTTTCCTTCAAGTCTAAACTTCTGGCGTGTGTTGGACAAGCAGCCTCCCTTTTTCTTTGCCTCTTATTTACTCTACCCTTACTTGGTTCCCACCCCAACCTGTCCATTGATCCCTCAATAACACCAAGGCCACTAGCAATGTCATCTTCACTGATGCCAAAGGACACTTTTCTGTACCATCTAGTGGCTGTTATGGTTGGAATCTGTCCCCCATATTTCATGTGTTGGAAACCTGATCTGCAATGCACAGTGTGGTGGGAGGGACATATGGGCAGTGATTGGGTCATTAGAGATCTGTCTTCTTGAATGGATAGGTCCATTAATAGACTAATGGATTAATGGGTTAGCATACAAATGGCTTTGTTATAAAAGTAAGCTCTCTCTGGGAAGCTGGCACTGTCTTGCTATGTTATGTTGTAGCAAGAAGGCCTTCACCAAGAGCAGAGCAGATGCCGGTGCCATATTCTTGTACTTCTTAGCCTTTTGACCTGTAAATTAAATAAACTTCAATCCCTTATCGATCAATCAGTCTCAGGCATTGTTATAGTCACAGAAAACTTCCTACCACAGTAGCTTTAGACACTGTGCATCTTTCCCTTTCTATGGATGCATTGTTTTTAGTCTGGGCTCCTCTGACAGTCTTGTCACCTCATATGTTGCCCCTTTCCCCTTTACTGGACCTTTGCAGTTGAGAGTTATCTAGAACTATGTCCTGAGATTCCATCCCTTTTCTCAACATGTGACAAGGATTTTATCCATCCTAATGCTTAAATTCTATCTAGATCAAATTTTCTCAAAGTTTTATACACAGAAGTAAAGGGTTAAAACTTTAAATTACTTCACTTTTCTGCTTGAATTATTTCTTTTATATTAATCCTTTTAACAGCCTCATAAAATGTTAAGATGATAAAATAAATCATAAACAAATAGGTCTTTAATCAAAACACACATGTACAATGGCATAATTTGAAGAGAAGGACAAAGGTAGGAAATCAAGTGCTGTCATTCATATTCCATATGCCTCCAGACAAGTTGTTGAACTTCCTCAGCCTCAAATTTTAGAGCCCACAAATGTAAATTAATTATAGTTTTCAGAAAAGTCTGACTGTGAATTCTGCCAAATGGCACTTTAATTTTAAATTCTGAACAACTAATTTCTTGTTTAGAGATGGTATAAAAGGACAATACTGGAGAGAAGTTTCCTGCAGAAATGAAATTTAATCCCAAAACTGCTGTTTATCTGAGAATCTGTTCTATTTTACTTGTTGCTATTAAAAATGTTTACAGGGGGGGAAACATCCAAGTGTTAGCTTAACCTCAGTTGTGAGGTAGTACTAACAATGGGAGGGCTGAGGCAATTTCAGGTGGATGACATTGTTCAGTCAGTTAGAAAAATGTTCTTGCTACAAAGTTTGTGTTTTAGGGGACTTTTCTGTTTTTCCCAAAGTATTTTATAATGGGTCCTGAGAGTTCATAGGCCATCAAAACAGTATCACTTTACCTTTTCTGGTGTATGAAACAGTAAAAAGTCTTTAAAAGGTCATCTATTTCAGCAGAAAGTTTAGTTTAGTTTTTATGTGACAGCGCTATGAGTTTGATTATGGTTTGTCCCCTCAAAAACTCATGCTGAAGTTCAATTTCCGTTATGAGATATTATAAAGTTTGGCATGGTGGAATGTTTAGGAAGTGATTAAGGACATATTTCATAGGAGGATTAATCCATTTATGGAATTAATGGATTAGTCAGATAATGAGTTGTCTTGAGAATGGGGTTTTATAGCCAGGCATCGGGGCATGCACCTGTAATTCCAGCTGCTTGGGAGGCTGAGGCAGGAGAATTGCAAGTCAAGGCCAACTTGAGCAACTTAGTAAGACACTATCTCAAATATTTAAAAAAAAAAACAAAAGGAAGGTGTAAAATGGCTGTAGATGTAGCTCAATGCTTGCTTAGCGTGTGAGGCTCTGAGTTCAGTCCCCAGCACACATGAAATAAAGAGACAGATAAAGATAGACATAGAGATAGAAAGGAAGGAAGGGAGGAGATAGAGATAGATAGAAAGAGAGAGAGAAAGGAAGGAAGGAAGGGAGGAAAGAAGGAAGAAAGGAAGGCCATTGTTGGATGCAGCCTCTCAACCCAGACCAGAACCATAAGACAAAATAAACCTCTCCTCTTCATAACTTACCCAGTCAGTGGCATTGTGTTATCAGCTACAGAAAACAGACTAAGACCATGGATAATAATGTTTCAACAATAGCAGATCTCAACAGGAATTCTCTAAGTTCTAAGAAAACTGTTGCCAGAAAACAGTAGGTTTGGCCACTAGTGGCTGGCAAATGTTTAACACATGGCTTTCTTAGGGGGAAAAAAAAGCCCTATTTGTAGAGTTTGCTGTTTTTTTCACAGTATAAATACTTGCACCATGGCTAACTTCAAATTACAAAGTGATGACTTTGAGCCAGGAGTTGGGGAAGGCTGCACAGAGTCACCATGCAGGTATCAGAGATGTAATGTACCTCAAAAGCACAGACGGTAGTAGAAGCTACAAAATAGCAAGTGATGACTTGTGAGTATTCGTTACCTTTGCTTTTAATATAATTTGTTTACTTGTATGTTGATACAAATTTTTAGTAATGGCTGTGTTTAACAACTGGCTCACAAAATCCAGAAAAATTTAAAAGTGGATTCTTGTAAGCTAAGACAGCCAGCTCTGGCCCATCACTGGTCTGTCCTCCAAGAATAAAGGAAAATGAATATTTGCTTAGGTAATAATTAAGGACATTGAGACTTGTGAAGTGGCTATATTGGTTTAGTTGGGGTTTTTTTTTATACGTGTTAATATTCTAGAACTCTGTTATCAATCAATATGTAAATCAAAACCAGTGATCAAAATGGTGACATGACAACAAATAGATCGTAGTTTTCTATGTAATTTGTGTGAGCTAGGTATGAGAAATGTTATTTCCTTTTCTAAGGAGATCAGCCTAGACGAAACGTATTTGTTTACTGAATGATGTGTGTTGTGAGCTAAACTGGTCCTCTTGAATTCATGTTGATACCCTGACCCCCATGTGACTATATTTGGAGATGAAGAGGGAAAGATGCCAGGGCTTTCTCTCCCTTTCTCTATATGGTACACAGGAAGGAGGTCAGGTCAGGACACAGCTACGTTTCTGTCTTCAGGCCTCACCAGAAACCCAGACTTCAGGAGTCTTGATTTGGGACCATCAGGGTCCAGAACTGGCAGAAAATGAACTTCTGTTGTTGAGGCCTCAGCCTGTGATATTTTGTTATGAAAGCCTGAGCCAATTCCTACAACATGAAACAATGAGATTATATGCAGTTCCACAACAATTCACCTGACACTGGCATCTTGGACTTTCTCATAATGTCATGAGGAATGTCTTTCCATCTACTCCTTTGCCTGATAAACTTTGACTCAGGGATGTGGGTCTCAGCTCAAGAGCTGCCACCTCTGTAAAGCCCTCCTTGGTTTTCCTAAGTGTGTGTCAGCCCTCTCTTTCCTGTAAATAGTCTATTATAGCAATGATCATAGTGTCTACTCCACTGAAAATCCTTTGTAAAATGGTAGTTTACACATTAGACGTTAAGATTAAGCATAGGAATCTGGCTGTTTAAATTTCAATTTAAATAAAAGTTAAATTGAAAACTCAATTCCGAACTGGGCACAGTGACACATGCCTGTAATCCCAGCACTTTGGGAGGCTGAAGAATTACTAGTTCAAAGCCAGCCTCAGCAATAGCGAGGCACTAAGCAAATCAGTGAGACCCTTTCTCTACATAAAACACCAAATAGGGCTGGGTATGTGGCTCAGTGGTGTAGTAGCCCTGAGTTCAATCCCTGGTACAAAAAAAAAAAAACTAAAACTAAAAAAGAAAAAAACAAAAACAAAAAAAACCCCTCAATTCCTTGGTTGCATTAACCACATTTCAGGTAGGTAATAACCACCTATAGCAGGCATGGTGTTATAGGCCTGTAATCCAGGCAACTCAGAAGGCGGCTGAGGTAGGAGGATCACAAGTTCAATGCCAGTTTGGAAAATTTAGATCCTGTCTTAAAATAAAAATGTCTATGAATGTAGCTCAGTGGCAGAGTGCCCCAGGTTCAATACCTAGTTCCATAAAAAAGAGAAAAAATAATAATAATAAATAACATGAAAATTTAAAACCACTTGTGGGGCTGGGATTGTGGCTCAGTGGTAGAGTGCTTGCCTCACATGCATAAGGCACTGGTTTGATCCTCAGCACCACATAAAAGTAAATAAAATAAAGATATTGTGTCCATCAAAAACTAAAAAAATATTTAAAAATAAATAAATAAATAAAAATAAAAACACTTGTGGCTAGTTGGCTACTGCATATTGAAAGCTCAGACATGAAAGAGTCGTACAACAATGCAGAACATTCTTTCAACCACTCTGTACAGTATTAAATACTAATCCACTTGAAGTGAGGCAGGGTGCATCTTTTTATTTTCTCAGCACCTAGTTTAGTGCTTCTAAGTAGTAGGCGTTTGATAACTTTTGTCTGAATTAGTAAAGGAAAACCATCAACACTATTCAATCAATGGTAGCTACTTAAAACATGCATGGTTCCCAGAGGCCACAGAAATAAATACACATAAAGTAAAACTCTCAAAATGAGCAATGTTCATTTTCCCCAGGATGAGAATACCAACATACATCATGAAGATATAACTATAGAATTCATCTCTCAGGTGTTAATACAGCAATCTATAGTTGTTAATTCGGAAGCACAATATTGATTCCATCCCCCTCGCCCCGCCCTAGGCCGTCTCTGCTCCATTGTTCTATAAGTGAACCTATGGACTCATTAAATCTTTCAGCATGATATTTATGCAACTCTACTTAATGAGTCCTCCCACACTTTGAATTCTCTGGATCTCTTTCTTATCTATTATTTTAGTGGCAACTTCTTTTAATTAATCATATCCTTCACAGACTCAAAGGAGATCCTAAAAAGTTCACCCAGTAAACAATCTTCTGCTGGTAGACAGGCTCTTTGTCTCCATGTTTAAAGATCTTCAAAAAGGAAAAAAAGAAAAACAGCCACAGGGTTGGATCTATTGAAGTATGTAAATATTCTTACATGCTCAGAAACTTTTCCTTATTTTATGTTTAAATCTTTCAAAATTTAGCCCCAAGCAGATCTCTTTACTATTAAAAAGGAGAACAGGGTCATTTGTCATATGCTCTGGAGAAGCCTCTTCCTGCTCTATGACAGAGACTTACATGGAAAGAAAAGGAGATATTTCTCTTTCAAGATGTTTCTTTAGCTGTTCTTGTATCCTCAGGGGTAAACACTAGGGTCTAGTAAATAGGACTTGAATGAATAAATGAAATCCAAATATAAGACAACGGCTGAACAAATAAAATTAGGTCCCTTATTAAGGTCCATGTGTCCCCTAACCCCTTGATTGTTTAATTTAGAAGGAGGCTTCATTAACATTGATGTTGTTCTAGGACTGGGAGGAGATGATTTTACGAGGGAAGTAGGGTTGGGGAGAAAGGCAAGAAGATCTTAAGGGAAGGAAAACCAGTTATCTCTGGTTTCAACTCAGTATCTACAGCCATAAGCTAAATGGCACATGAGAAAAGAAGAAAAGTTGGAGGAAGAAAAGCTAAAGTTGGGAGTAGGTGGGGGTAAGTGTGTCCTTCCTCATTCTTGTTGCTTTAAAGAAGCTGTGAGTCTTCAATAACCCTGTGCAGGAAAGGTTGAATCAAAATCTCTTGACCCACCTGTATAGGCCATGGAACCCCTCCTCTTCTCTGCTTGACATTGCCTCGCCTTGGATGTGAGGGGTATAGAAAACAGCTGCCTCTCTCCCACTGATAGGAACTGTGGTTAATGATGATGTCCCAAAAGTGACTCCTGCTTTCACAAGTCTAGATGTTTTGTAAAATTTAGTCCTTGTATTACAGGGCAAGACCTGCCGGGGAGCTGAAGCAATCACAGCAGTCCTTTCTCACCAGTTCTTGCGATCATGACAGAAAGATTTCAGATATGTCACTCAGAGTAGCAGGCATGAGTTTATTAGAAGGGATAGGAAAAGAGAAAAGGGGACACCCTCAAGGAAGAGAGTGGTTCCTCTCAGAGAGTAGGATGGTGTACTCCTCCTGCCTCCAGATTTATCAGAGGTTGAAAAAAGTTTCTGAGAGTTCTTCCTAGGATCAGCTATTGATTTTTGACTGACTCCAAGATGACATCAGACTTATAAGTCCCCACTGCACATGACAACTCTAGATCACTTTGATCCATGCTGAACAATTCTAATTGGAACCTGTTCTTACAGATTTCACGGTTGGGAGAATTATCCTTACCTCCCTGACTTCTGGGATCTGGCCTTTGTAAGAACCACAAAACTCCCCTGCTTCAAGGTAATTGTGTTCTTATCAGCATTTTGGGCTTGCATTTCTCCTGCACATAACAGGTGGGTTGCTGAGGAATGCAACACATCCTATTGACTCAATCCAGGAAGAGCTGTAGGTAAATTGCTTTTAAAAAGAAAGCATGAGGGTATGACCCCAAGTCAGTGAATGCAGATTTTAGAATTATTCCTTTAAATCTCATGTTTACATCTGTTTGTTACCTATCACTGGGAGCTGTTCTCAAAGACATTTGTTAAAAACAGGGGATTTCTGATCAATTTAAACATCTTGCCTGTGATGTTTAAGGTCTCCTGCTATTGTGACTGGCTTGGGGGTTCAGTCCCTGGCAGGATTTGATCATAATTTTGTGGAGGCTGAGGTATGTTACCAGGGAATATAACTCATTTGGTATATATGGATGGTGTCTGTTCTTCTAGTCACTCACAGATCTGTTTTCTTTAACAAAAGAACTGGTAGTATCTCTGTTTTATAGATAGGTATACTGAGACACAGATGATGTACCAATATATTGCTTGCCTTATCTCATCTAAATAAAAAAAGAGCTGTCAAACATGCTGACATGGAGGTCATAAAACCATGGCTTCAGGGCTGGGATTGTGGCGCAGTGGTAGCGTGCTTGCGTAGCATGCGTGAAGCACCGGGTTCGATCCTCAGCACCACATAAAAATAAAATAAAGATACTCTGTTCACCTACAACTAAGAAAATAAAAAAAAATATATTTAAAAAAAAAATAAAACCATGGCTTCAGACGCTTACCAAAAAAACCTCAAGTGGGGCTGGGGATATAGCTCAGTTGGTAGAACACTTTCTTAGCATGCATAAGGTCCTGAGTTCAATCTCCAGCACTACCACCAAAAAACAACCTGAGGGACACAGTACATGTAAGGTTTGGTATTTTTCATGTGACCTTAGTAAAGTTTATATAGTCAAACACAGCAGTAAGACTAAGAAGATAGTACATGTGATGTACTTTGATGATGTCTAATAATGCTTATTCTTGCTTTTTTCAGAAAGAAAGTTTCATGTCCTTCTATGACCTTAAACTGAGTTTTATTAATTTAAAAACATGTAGGAACTATGTTTTCCATTCTTTTATGTTATTGAAATAATAAGGCCTAAGTAAGGCATAATCTAGAACAAACCAAGCACTTAACAGATCCTTAGCATATGTTTATAATTTTCCAATGCTATGTCATTGCTATTTTTAGAAATTGGTCACTCTACATTTCTTTATCTAAAGGTTCATATACACAGGAAATGAGCAACCATTATTTTTTTATTTGTTTTAAATCTCACTCTGCTGTGATTTGTAGCTATTAAAAATAGAAGTTACCAGGATTAAAAGTATGATTCACCTGTTCAGTTTCACCTAGTAATCTCTACGTGATAAGAAGGAGTACATGTTTTTATCAATGAAGATTTTCACTCACTATTTTAAAAATGTACCCTCAGGCTCCATCTTCTATCATGGAAAAAATTTTTATTTTAGCAAACGTGTATATGGACTTTTAATTCATTTACTGTGTTTTCAGCTAGTGAATAAATGGAAATGTTGAATGAAAAAGTAAACAAGAAAGAAAACAACTCCAGAAACATTAAAATTGGCATAAAATCTATATTTCATACACTGCTATAAAAGAACACTTTGTTATTTTTACAAATATAAAATAGTATAATTAGGTTTCTATTATCTCTTAAGCAATGAGACCTATTTTTTCCACAAAAAGTGTGAAACCGATTTATTTTTGTGCTACCTTTTATATGTGAGAAGCTAAAGGGACTAAAACTAACAATGTGATTGAAGATTTATGAAAGTACAGATATTCTGGGAACATTTGTATCTTTTTAAAAATAAATATTTTTGCTAAACAGGAAGCTCAGTGCACATTCTGAAGGGAATAGGAGCTGTGAACAGGCTATCACAAGCCTGAGAAACCACAAGGACAAAATGTAACATTTATGTCTCTATGCATTTGTTTTGAAAAGCAAAACCCAAGTCATGTGTTTTTAAGTCTGCTTTCATTTGCATCCCCTGAGAAAATCCAATATTCTACTTATGGTTTGAAACATTTTACAATCACTCTCATAACTACTAGGGAAGTACAAAAGCAACAACAAAAATCCAATGATGCTCACAATTGATGGTTTGAATGATAGTCTCAACATTTATATCTAAATACAAAAGCATTTTCAAGGTCTCCCTGAAGGCTCCCTGTAGAAGCTGGAAATCAATATCACATGGCCCTTGTCTGCGCCACCTTCGAACATGAGCTTAAACACAAGGTCACATATGTACAAAATTGTCACTGTTAAGAGGACCTGGCCTGAATTCATGGCTTTGCTCTCAGATGGCATTCTCTCTCCCTCTTTGTAGTGTTACAGTCAGGAGAAAATAAAAATATATCAAAGGGCCAGTTTGTGATTAGGTTAAAAATTTTTTTTCAAATAAAATAAATAGCACAAAGACAGCTTAAAGTTGGCATAAGCCAGGAAAGAGAAATGTACTAGAATCCTGCCAGTCAGAATGCGATCTGTAGAAATGTAGTATATCCTGGGAGCTAGTTAGTAAGGCAGACTGTCAGGCTCCACCAAGACCTCTGTAATCAAACAGGATGCCCAAATAACTCATTCCCTTCCAAGGTTTGAAACACACTGAGTTTGATAGTACAGTTTCTAAACTATATTACTTCACAGATCAATAAATGCTTGAAGACAAAAATGCTCCAAGTCTTGCTATAGAGCTTTATTTTCATTACATACAAGAACAGAATCTTGCTATTTAAATTTTTTGTTTTATTTTTAAAACATTTTTCAAATGTTCACTAACACATGAAAATTGCACAGATTTATTACATATGTAATAAAAATTGTACATATTTATTATACATATGGTATAATATTTCAATAAATGTACAAGATATTGTTAAGATCTGATCAGGGTAACTGGCATATCCATCATCTTAGACATGTATGGCTTCTTCGTGTTGAGAATAGTCCAGTCCTCTCTACTAGCTATTTGCAACATACAATCAAATATTGTCAAACATAGCCTATTGTGCTATAGAAGTTTGCTTTATTTATAATCACAAGAGTACCTCTTTTGTCCCTGACACACACCCTTTGGAATGACTTAGACCAGTTTTCTTATTAGTGAAAGGAATAGAATAGATTTCATGACGCATCTTCATTGGCAAGTTAAAGTCCCTCTCTAAAGGACTTTGAGCTGCAGTTTACTCCAATCAATAGCTCCTGGCCCAAACATGCACATTGGTGAGCAATTTCCTAGACCTCTTGTTTCTTCAGAATCAGAAAATCATAAGCTGCCCCCTTAACACTATGTGGGAATAAATCAAATTACAAATTTTGTTAGTCTTTCAAAATGAGTGGTGTGGTGAGATGAGTGGAATGGGTTGAGAAGACTCCCTGAGAGTTAATTTGATCCAACTGGGTTTTAAGATAATAGGACTGTGGGGACACAGTGCCACGAGAAATAGAAATGGAAAAAAAAAAAAATGTTTCCAAAGTGGGAAGAGTGTTTTGAGTGCAAGAAAGATTAATATTAAAAAGGAATCCAGTTCTGCAATTAGAGAAATCAAAAGTGGAAAGAAGACAAAGACAATATGGAAGAATAGAAGTTATATAAGGAAGAGAGACCACAATGATGAAAAAGTGAATACCAGTGGAAGGAAGGAAAGAACCAAAACCATCATGGATGTGGCCACGCACTTCAGCAAGAAAAAGATGGGGACATAGAGAAGGGTAGGTAAAGAAGAGCAAGGAGCGAGTCCATGCTGTCTGGAAATCGGATGGCCACACACCACCCTTCTCTCAAAAGCGAGCCCTCCCATCCAGTCCTACCTGGCCGGAAGGAAGGACGGTGGTCACCACTTGAGAGCTGGAGGGTTGGGGGGAGTAAGCTTGGGGGAAACAGAGGGATCCTCATGGCAAGTTTCCGACAAGAATGAGGAGGAACCTTCCCCCTGTTTGGGAAAAAAAGGGAGGCTGTCATTTTTTGGCAATGAAATTGTTCTCTAAGTCATCTGGTGTTTCATATTATTTATCTGGGAGGTCTCTTGGTGTGCCTTGTGGACTAGAGATGTAATACCTACAACTCCTTTCTCTCTCCCAACACCTCCAGTGTGGCATGGTACCAGAAAGGGAATGGAACAGACTACTGAGTTCTCCTTGGTTCTTCTCCATCCTTTCCAGGGATTAGATATAAAATATGATTACAACTACCACTTTTAAAAAATTGTCCACAAAATCCCACAGCCATCAAGAAACCAAAGAAAAGATGATGCAGAATTATTGACAGCTTTTGTCCAGTGGAACAATGAAGCCTAGTGAAATATAGCCTTAATACCTCTATTTTTATACTGTAAAGTTTATTTTATTAGCTTTCTACATAATTTCAAAGAATATTTATTAGTCCTCCCTTTGAAAGCACATATACTAAAATTAGAGTGAGAGACCTGAACATGGTCTCTGAGCAAGGTTGACATGCAAAATTTATGAATCTTTTTACATTTAAAAAAATAAAAATACATATTGAACACCAACTATCTGTCAAGTGTTGTTCTCGAGTGTCTGGAACTCAAGAACATTAGCAAGCATCAGTGAAGAAAACAGACAAAGTTCCTGCCCTTATGGAGCTTATACTTTAATGGGGAAGGACCAACACTGAAAGACACTAGGAAAGAAGTGTATAATTTAATGAGAAAAGGTAATAAGTACTATGAAAAACAGAAAGTAGATCAGAACAAAAAGAAGAGGGGAGGCCCATGATGGGACAGTGGTGGAGGAGTGTTGCCAAATTAAACAAAGTAATGGTGGAAAGCCCCTTGACAAGACAGATTTGAGAAAGACTTGCAAGACAGGAGAGACCTGCCCAAGTAGATACTTGGGAGATAAGGAAACAGTCCACATAGCAGCCAAGATAGGATTGGGCTGGCTCATTGGGGTCAAGCAAGAATCCCAGTATGGCCTCAGCAGAGAGCAGATCAATGAGGAAAGAAAAATGGACTGCAGCAAAGGAGAGTTGGATCACATTGTATCTTCCGGCCTTTATTCTGGGGAGATAAGATCCACAAAACATCTTGAACAAAGGAGGGACCTGATTCAAAAGATTGTTCCGGCTGTAATGCCGGGAATGGACTGTGAGTGGATACACAGGGCAGAAGGGAGACCTATTCAGAGGCCACTTTGAAATCCAGTGAGAGTCGATGGTGGCATTAGCCAAAGTGGTTGTACAACAGTTGGTACCTGAAGAATTATATAGCTGTTTTAACTGCTTTATGATAATTTTCAAGTCTTCTAGTTTTCCTGGTATCACCTAAAACAAAGACCCAATAACAAACTTAAGAATTATATAGCAGCTCAAACTAAGAGTTACTTCTCATTTTTTTTTTTAGAGGTGGAGGGGTAATATACAAGGTGCAAAGAAAAAGGAAGCAGGGCTGGGGATGTAGCTTAGTACAAATTTCCCATAAACAAGCATATTTACCTAGGGAAAAACTTATTTTTGAGGTTAAAATGGTTAAACCTGCTAAGCTGCAGGTTGTATAAAATTGAGTGTGTTATGCATATGTGTATATGTGACTCTTCAAAATGTGAAAATATTATACAAGGCTTGGTTTCAACTATAAATTCTTGTCAAAGATTCAATTAATGATCATACTAAATGCAGAACACTTGTGTCCATTGTTTTTTTGTTGAAAATGTATAAACAAGACTCCAAGCAGCTGGTTTATTAGACTAATTTGGCCTGAGGCATAAGACTTGGAAAACAGCATAACTCTTACTCTTAGCAACTGCTTTCCTATTTTGAACCAAAGCTTCCTTTAGTATTTTCTCAGCCCACGAGCCCTGCACTGGCCCTTTTATGACAGCCTGTTCTTTGACCTCTATGCTCTGCCTCATCAAATATTTCAAAGCACCTAATATATTTTCCCTTTGGATTTTCTGCAGGTAAATATTTCTCTTAGATGGAGTTTGACTGTTCTTTCCCTTAAAATGTTGAAGGTGATAGTAAAGTCAAGTAATAGTTTCCAGACATCAAAGTTTTGTATTTTTTTGTCTTATAAAGTGTTTGAGGTATGTGCATTTGGTTATTTTCAATAAAAGAAAAAAAAAAACACTAGGGATATACTAAAAAAAAAATCTAGCAGTAGAAAAGTTCACATAAATCATGCACAGTGAGTCGGGCATGGTGGTGCACGCCTGTAATCCCAGCACTTTGGGAGGCTGAGACAGGAGGATCCTGAGTTCAAAGCCAGCCTCAGCAACAACGAGGTGCTAAGCAACTCAGTGAGACCCTGTCTCTAAATAAAAACACAAAATAGGGCTGGGGATGTGGCTCAGTGGTCCAGTACCCCTGAGTTCAATGCCCAGTACCAAAAACAACAACAACAAAACACCCTCATGTACAGTGTCAGGAATACAGAAGCAGAAGTAGAACCCAAAGATTTTCATCAGTGGTTGAGTAGACTTCTTTCCTGTATGGCATGTGGGAAGGTGAAAGCCAATGGTATTGAAGCTGATCCCACCCTACTCCTGATGTTAAATTCAGTGTTTTCTTGGGAAACTCTGAACCCCACCAACATATAACCCTCAACTTGTGCAAATGGGGTGTGTTCTCTTCCGATCCTCTGCCTTCCATCCAATATACCTATTGTTCCCACGGTGTCTTATCCTCAGGGAATGAAACTTTTGAAAAGGAGGTGGAAAGAAAGCTGATGGGGCAAAGAAAGCTGATGAGGAATGAATGGCATTCATGCAACTCTAAGTCGCAATTTTGTTTTGATCTCCAAATCTGTTGCCTTCTAGGTGCCAATAGGCAACAGAAATCCATGAAGCAGATAAGGGAATATCATGCAGGCCTAAGGGGGGGAGTCTCTTTGCAGCCCTAGAAATTTGTTTACTTGTTTCTATTATAATCATACAGTCTAATTTTTCAGGAGAAATTTAATGTATTTTTAAATAAGAAAATTTCTAATTTTTACATAACTGTAATGTTTGTAATATACCAAGTAGCTCAGTGGAAGTATATTTCCCAGAGTTCCCTTTCTGTATGCTTTCAATTCTAGTGGGTTTCATGGAGATTTGGAGGATCGATGAAAGAGGCAGCAGCCATTTTGTAGCACACAGGCACTATATTGCTGCTCTGTTGATTTGTCTGGTTGTTGAGA
The DNA here is from genome assembly GCA_004024805.1 of Geosciurus inauris. Classification (NCBI taxonomy): domain Eukaryota; kingdom Metazoa; phylum Chordata; class Mammalia; order Rodentia; family Sciuridae; genus Geosciurus; species Geosciurus inauris. Next base: position 14,850 of record PVHX01021427.1, read on the forward strand.
AGCAGCAGCTTGGCCTTCAATCAGTTCCCCTTCCCCTTGGGACTTTAGTTGTTCTGACTCCTGGGCCAGGCATGTGTGTGTGTTCAATTCTGTGACAGAGTCTCAGCTCCTGCAGATTACCCAAGTCACCAAGACTGCTTGTTAATCTTCCCTTCCAAACTGCCTATCTGCCAGAGTCCAGCATTAGATGGACAGACATCACTGAGACTGCATAAAGCCAGTCCCCAGGGTTGCACAAGGCAATCAACAACTCCCGGTAGCACATACAGAGTCTCCTACTCGTTATGATTCTGTAGCTGAATCCCAAGTAATACAGATGTTAACTAATTTAAAACATTTAAAAACACCATGGGGAGAAAGAGGAGGCGGCTTCTTATTTTTTATAATGATTAGGTTGTGTTGGGACCATCCTTCCCACTGAAAGCAATTTTCAAAACTGAATTTGACAATAGCACCATCTCCTTTAAACACCCTAAGAACCATAAAAACTAAAAGAATGATCAAGCCCTAACTGAAAGGAGCAGTGAACTCTGACCTGTAATAAGCAAGGAGTCTATTTTGCCTGATGAGTTTTTGCCAAAGCTGGAAACTTTGAATTTATCTTTCGACAGCCTTGATGGACAAGGACCCTATACACAAAACCAGGAATAAGGGATCTCACAGGGAATCTTCCCTGCAAGAAGTACAACATACAAATTTGTAGATTTGAAAATAGACCAACTAGAACTTCTAGAAATAATATAAAATGCAAAACCTAAAGTTAAAAACTCAGAGGATGAATGGAACAGCAATTTAAGCAAAGAATTAGTGCATCAGAAAAGGGGTTGGAAAAAATTGTCTGCAGGCAATGCAAAGAGATAAAAAGATGGAAAATACTGAAGGGTTAAGAAAGAAAATGAAGTAAGGTGGTCCATTTTATTGTATGTGCAAATATATAAGTGCATGTACTTAGAACCCTAGCAGAGAAGGAGAAAAATTGGATAGAAGCCATTATTTATTGACATGTTAGCTCAGAGATTTTATAAAACTGATATAAATTATCCATCTAGCCACCTAAAAAACACACATACATTATAAAAATATATATGTATAAAATATTAATATACCTATGTTTCATGTGTGTGTGTGTGTGTGTGTGTGTATGTGTAAAATCCTAAATGCTGCCAAAGGGGGAAAATACAAATTATTATCAAACTAACTAAACTAACAGTTAACTAAAAAATAGTGGAAGTTAGAGGACAGTAAAGTTTTATCTTCAATGAACTATAAGAAAATAACTGCCTCAAACTAAAAAATTTCTTCTCAGCAAAGGAAATAATCAATGACATGAAGAGAGTGCTCAAAGAGTGGGAGAACATCTTTACTATATGCACATCAGATAGAGTGCTAATCTCCAAGATACATGAAGAACTCAAAAAACTTAACACCAAAAAAATAAATAACCCAATCAATAAATGTGCTAAGATAGTGAACAGATACTTCTCAGAAGAAGATATACAATTGATCAGCAAATATATGAAAAAATGTTCCACTTCTCTAGCAATTAGAGAAATGTAAACCAAAACTAATCTAAGATTTCATCTCACTTCAGTTAGAATGGCAATTATCAAGAATACAAGCAATATTAAGTGTTGGCAAGGATGTGGGGAAAAAGGCACACTCATACATTGCTAGTGGGACTACAAATTGGTGCAAACACTATGGAAAGCAGTATGGAGATTCCTTAGAAAACTTGGAATGGAACCACCATTTGACTCGGCTATCCTACTCCTTGGTCTATACCCAAAGGACTTAAAATCAGCATATTATAGTGACACAGCCACATCAATGTTTATAGCAGCTCAATTCACAATAGCCAAACTGTGGAACGAACCTAGATGCCCTTCAACAGATAAATGGATAAAGAAACTGTGGTACTTATATACAATGGAATATTATTCAGCATTAAAAGAGAATAAAATAATGTCATTTTAGGCAAATGGACAGAGTTGGAGAATATCATGCTAAGTGAAGTAAGCCAATCCCCAAAAACCAAAGGCCAAATGTTCTCTCTGATAAGTGGACACTGATCCATAATGGGAAGAGGGGTGTGGGGAGAATGGAGGAACTTTGGGCAAAGGGGAGACAGGGGAGGAGAGGGGGGTATGGGGGCAGGAAAGATGGTGGAATGAGATGAACATTACCCTAGGATCATGTATGACTGCACATGTGGTACAGCTCTACATCATGTACAGAGAAATGAAAAGTTGTGTTCCATTTGTGTTCAATGACTTGAAATGCATTTTGCTATCATGTATAATTAATTAGACAAATAAAAAATTAAAAATTAAAAAAAGAAAATAACTGCCAACATTAAATTCTGCAATCAGTTAATGTACATCCCAGAATAAAAAGAAATGGGTATTCTCATACACATTAAACAAAAATAAGGACATTTTAGGACAGGGGAAGGGGCAAACACAAAAAATAAAAACCCAAATGAATTTCTTACCAGTGGATCACATAAGAGAAACTTCTAGAGAAAATACAAGGCAGTATTCCCAAATAATCTGAGACATATAAAAAATGTGTAGCAAAGAAAGTTATGAACACATAGGCAAATCTAAATGAACACTAATGTATAAAATAATCATATCTTATAAGTTTAAACATCTATAGAGCTAAAAAAATTTCAAAAATAAGTTGAGAGTGGACAAATGCAGTCAAAACTCTTCTAATATCCCGGTAATTCCCAGAAAGAAAATAAACATGTCTGAATTTTATACTCAAGAAAATAATGAATAACTGCATTTTTTTCCTAAAAGGGCAAGTCCACATTGATAAAGTTGAAAAAAGGAAAATGTTGTGCAGAACAAACAAAAATAAAACCAATGTAAGGGTGAATCTAGATGTGGTAGTGAGCAAAACATAATATACACGCAGGTAGTTGCCACTCTGGGTCTGGTTTCCACAAGAAGGTCCAATAGATAGTGGCCCAGAGAATCCATATTTCCTCCCACAAAGTAGCCAAAGATTAGAGAAAGCACAACTGAATCATTTAAGAAAAAAGGTTTTACTTTAAATCCCTAAGTTAACCCTGGATCCCCAATCACTTGTGGGAAATATTAGCCACATTTAGGGCTCTCAGAGGCCAGCAGTAGATCTGATTAGACTAACTTCATGTAGAGATGAGTCACTTGCTCTGTTTCAAAGAGCTCAGAGGGGAAATGAGAAAAATTGGTGTATATTTCCCTGATGGAATAAAGAAGAAGAAGAAGAAGAACCGGTAGCTACATGATGAAATGTTCTTTGGGAATAAATTAAAATGCCCTGAAGCTTCCTGGAATTCTCTCTCAATGATGAGCTAAATTAAAACAGAAAACCTGTGTCCTAAGAAACATCAAAGACAAATTAAGTGTCAGAGAAAAAGTAAATTGTACATTTATCGACTGTTTTATGAGGTTAGGGAGATGGTTCATTAAAAAGTCCCCTCAATGGATGATTCTTCTTGTAATGAGAGTCTGTAGATGTAAAGTGATCAATATACATTGGAATATTCACAGCCAATTCAAGGCAACTCCTGATTAATGATGTTTCAACGTGTTAAAATAAATCTCTGAAGTGTTCAGGAAAAAAGCAGAAGGTCTTTTGTATAATGGATCAATTCAGAGCTGAGCAGGAACACAAGAGGCACCATTTCTCTGCATTAGCAATAGGGTCTTTGAGTTGTTTCTAACAGTTTTGAACACCTAAATCCTCTTCTACTCACTTTGGCAAACCCAGATCTGGAAATCCCAAGGAGACCAATTATGTCACTGAGGTGGAAGACTGGCCTATGTTTTTTTGTTATCCATCTTAAGAATTCTGCAGTTATGAGTTTCACCTTAATTCAAATTAGAAACTCATACACTTAGGGACTGAATCAAATTTCTCACTGCTTATAAACAGGCAACTGAACATTTCTCCAGAATTTAGAATTCTGCTGAAAAAGAGCTGATTATTCACTTTTAAGAACACCTACTGTTGCTTATAACTTAATAAATTTCACTGGGACTTACATACAGCAATGTATAACTTGATGGTGTGTCAAATGGGGGGCCCAAACATTTACCAGTTGTATAAGTGGCCTGTAAGGACCACTGACCTCCATTTTCTGTGATGCCCTCAAATATTCATGCAAAAGGAGTGAAATTATTAAATTTATTTTTAAATGGGACTTTACATGTAAAAAGGGCCTTGCACACACATGTCATGAAGTGGGATATTGGAAATAAGCATTCACATTGGGGCTTTCTAATTGATCCTCTAACAAATACAGATGAGCAGGACTAAAGAAGCTGGCCCAGCATGGGTAGTAAATGAAGTGGATTTTAAGCCTGGTTTTGAGGAGGTACGCTCTCATGGGAATGTTCTGTAGCAGAATGGTAAAAATGTTGAGAACTCCATTTGATCTTTCTAGGTCATGGACTTATTGTTGAGTTATACTTTAAATTAATCTTCATAAGTAACTTGCTTTAAATCTAGCTAGTGGAACAACTTCTTGCCAACAATGAACTCTTGGCTTGCAACTTCTGGCTTTTCAAAACTCTCCTGTTAAAATAATTTTTATACTTGTTTGTTACTATTAAAAGAGTTATTTACCAGCAGCTTAGAAAATTATGCGTATATGACTAGGGTTCAAAATAGCTCAAAATAGTCACATCAGCAGAACAAAATGAGGTAGAAAGAGCCTCCTCCCTGTTATAGACAGGCTTGGGAACATCAAGCACATGAGAGTATTACTTAAGTGGACGAAGAGGATATGGATTATTATATCCAATGTTACCATGAAAGAAACAGAAAAAAATATGGTGCCATGTAGTATTTATTTCTGCTGTAGCCAAAGATCAGCCATTATCGGTTTCTAGAGAATGTTATCCCATCTGTAAAGCACTTGAGGAGCAACTGTTCTGTCCTCACTAACTTTGCATGCCTTCACTTTTATTAGAAGGTTGCAATTGTCTTTAACAACACCTGTTGTTATGTCCGCTTAAATTCTTCATCCGAAACTCAGCATTTGTTCATAAATTTCTAGATGTTACAAAATCACTCACCTTCTCACTTGCCTGACTGAATGCAACTGCCTCGGTGAACCTACTTTATAGCTCTGATTGATGGATTTCAGTTTCTTGACGTGTTCCTCATTTTATCTTGTTTCTGCTCATGTTGATTTCCCTCATTTCTATGTTAAGCTTCAAAGACCATACAGATCCTGTATGTGAAGAGGGATGACTTCAAAGCCAATTCCCTTCAACTTCTCGGCAATGTCCCACAGTTACAGGACTGTTCTCTTGGCTGACTTGACCACTCATTAGCTTACATTTGCTGTCCTGTGCTTTAGTCTTTCTCTAGATGTTCCTTGCTTGATCTAATTGTTTTGCTCTAGTGCTTAGCTCCTAGTTATAGTTTGGATCTTATCTGTTTCCCAAAGGTCCATGTGTTAAAGTTGTGGAACGTGGAACCCCAGCATATAGCACTATGGAGAGGAGATGGAACTTTTAAGAGGTGGGGCTTAGTGGGAGGAAGTTAGGTCACTGGAGACATCTCCTTGAAAAGGAAATTGGGAACCCCCCCCAAACCCTGCCTCTCTCTTTTGCATTCTGGCAACTATGTGACAGCTTTCCTCTCTCCTATGCTACTGCTGTGATATACTGTGTTGCCACAAACCCAGAGCAACAGGGCAAAGCAACAGACTGTTCAGACTGTAAGCTCTGAAACTGTGAACCAGAATAAACCTCTCCTCCTTTTAAGTGGATATCTGACATATTTTGTCAAAATGACGGAAAACTGACACACTTCTCCTTGTTATTGCTATTGGCATTTCCCTTCACTTCCTATATCCCAGAATATTTCTGATTTTATTATTCAGGTCATGGTTTGAAAGCATTGTTTTTTGTTGTTGTTTTAATACCAGGGATTGAACCCACGGACATTTGACCACTGAGCCATGTCCTGAGCTCCTCCTCTCTCCCTACCTTTTTATATTTTATTTTGAGACAGGGCCTCACTAAGTTGCTTAGGGCCTCACTAAATTGCTGAGGCTGGCTTTGAACATGCAAACCTCCTGCCTCAACCTCCCGAGTAGCTGGAATTATAGGTGTGCGCCACTGCACCCAGCTCAAAGCATATTTTAAGGCCCAAAGAATACCCTTTAATAATTACTTTGGTCTACATGGAATCAATAATTTTAAAGGTCAAACATCAAATCCACTTACAATAAGATGGTCATAGAGCAACTTCATGGATGAAAAGCAAAGGAGAATTCATCATTGCACGTATGAATAGTGAAAAAATGACAACATTAGAACTACTAAAAATTCATATTACCACTTCAGATCTCTTTCTATAGGGCCAAGAAAGAAGAAATTAAAAGTTGCTATAAAATATGGTGGTACCACACACTGCTAATTATCTACCAAACTGCTGTTTACTCTCTGTTTAATGATAAAACATCAATTTTGTCCAGGTATCTGGTGACCATGGAATTGAGGAGAAGCTGGAAACTTTCTCCCCGACCTTTGTGATCACTCTAAGACAATCATGTAAATTACATTAGCTTGCCTACTATTAGTTTAAGAATGAGAAGATGGCACCATAATAGTCACTAGGGGAAACCTACTGGGGGAATTTAGGAAGGTTTTCCTCCATCCTAAAAAGGGTTACAAAAGGAAGACATCCCCTGTTCTGCGTTAGAATGATTTTATGTAAGGTCATAATGCATAGGATTTGGCAGGCATTTCATGTCTGTGTTTTACAGTCTGAGGATGGAAAGATACAACAATGAAACTGAAAATATTTAGCTTCTTGATGAGGTTGTTGAGCCACTAGATTAACCATCCCGAGCTCTATGACACCTCTAAACCTCCAGTAAGGTGACTTACAAAGTTTACTTCTGTTTAAGTCAGTTTAAATTGGGTATTCTATAAAAGTGCAGCTGATTACACTGACTGATAAGTTGGTCCAAGTTGTTAGCTCCTACAATGGTTGTCTATATGCAGTGAAGAGGTTAAAAGGTGCTTCAACATCTCTGTTGATTTTAATCATGATGACCTAGATCAGTTACAGGAAAATCTTTGTACGAGTTATTTATAGTGCATTATGCAATTTTAACAGGTTTATATTGTATTTTATCTATAAGTAAAACATTTGACTTATACACACAGGCATGCCCATGTGCATGTGAACACATGCACACACACGCACACACACACATACCTTAAGGCAAAATAAAACTATGTGAGAATGATAATATTTCCCAAGGTGTATTTTTAAAAAATACAAAACTGGCTCATAAGACATCAACTATAACCACATATATTACATCACTGAAGTAATGACACTTTTAAAATCACAAAGCATGGATTGAAAATGTATACATCTGAATATATCCACCAGGAACTGATTATTAAAGTATTTCTTAAATTTTAGTCAAACCTGGTCATTTATTCCAAATATTTGAGCATTTAAAAATGAGGAATCCTGAATGTAGAAGTTCTTTTATCCATGGAATATGATCCAAGACCCTCAGTAGGTTCCTGAATTAACAGATAGTATCAAAACCTATATATAGTAAGGTTTTTCCTTGATGAACTGAGCATTGTCACAAAATATGAGTTACCTGGTGCCTACATGTTTTATGCCCTGGTGCCTCTTTGCAGTACTACTCCTGAGCTTTGGGGCTATTATTAACTTTTAAAAAATGGGTTATACAAACCCTGTGCTACCTTGGCAGTCAATCTCATAACAGAGAGGCTGCTAAGGGACCAACGAGCGGGTCGTATACATAGTGTGGCTATGATGTATACATAATAAGCAAGAGATGATTCTCTTTTGGGGCAGCTGAAGGGGGACGATGACAGATTTCATCACTCAGAAATGCATGCAATTTAAAACTTATGAATTATTTACTTCTGGAATATTCCATGCAATGTATTTTAGATTACTGTTGACTGTCAGTATCTAAAATGAAAGTGAAACTGGGTTGAGGGGAGATGACTATATAGCAATTTATAAAACTATGATAAAAATATATGCCATTTTACTTATGGACCAGCAGTCTGAGAAGGTGGCTCAGAATATCTAAATTGAATATTTATATGAGAAACGTAAGAATCAATAACATATCTAAATAATTCTTAATTTTTGCTTGAGGATATATATTCCTAAAAACTTTAAGAACCACAAATATTCAGTCAATGCCTTATATAATAAATGGGAAAGTTAAAGAGCATAAATAAATATGACAATATATTTAGAATTAGACATGAGAAATTCCTCTGAAGTAAAGTTGGGAATTAAATACACAACTAAATAAAACTAACACTTGAGCTTTGCTCAAAGAGCACTTGAGTAGAATGGCAGTATTTTTAACTACTTTCTGTATTTTAAACTACAGATAAACAGGGACACTGAAGAGTACCCTTGTTTTTATACACAAGAAATTATTTAGTACTGAATTTAAATGGGTAGAATATGCTAAAACAGATGCTGTTGGCTAACCTAAAAGTATCTGATTTATATATATTTGCTTCAGCTGAATATTCATGAGGTGATTAATTTTAACAAGCAATGAGCAGAATATAACTGTTTTGTGTTACTGGTGCTCGGAATCAAGCCTAGGGCTTTGCACACACTAAGCACTCATTCTGCCACTGAGCTATATTCCCCCAGCCATAGTATAAGTTTAAAATGGAGTCCCAATGAACTGCTACTGTAGGGAGAAAAAAGATATGCTTTTTTCTGATCTATGAGACTCTTTACCGGTAAAAGCCAGGGTGATTTGGGTGTAGGGTATCCTCTGCTGGACAGAATCTGCCATTGCAACATTATCCAAGTGTTGGAGCTGAATAAGAAAGAGGCTTAGTCTTCAAGTGCATAACCAGCTTGGGTAGGGCACATTTAAAATTCCTGTGCCCGAGCCACATCTAAGACCATGAAACCGAATATCTAGAAGTGGGTTCCCTGTACTTGCAGTTTTTAGAAGCTCACCCGTCGGTAATAAACACTTTCAGAATATTGCTGTAAAGATTCTTACTGTCTTTGAGAAAGATGAAAATTTCACATGTGAGATGGGATCTGCAATGGTGTGAGGTACTTACGTGAATCAGGAAGGTTTTATTCTTACTGAATGGAAATCAAATGAAATGATTGTGAATTATTATTCAGTTCTGTTTACCTTGGGCTTCTCATCCAGGATCTGCTGGCGGATTTCCTTGTGTTTCTCCAAGAGTTTTTCTTGTCGTTTACTTTGTGCCTCTTCTAACTATAATAAAGTTACAAGAAAAGGGGGGTAGGGGGTCACTTTCAGAAAAAAAACCAACAGCTTTTGTGTATTTTTTTAGGAAAAATAATGAAAGTTTTTCAAATATGTGGTAAATATTTAATCATGTGGTACCCTGGTCAAGCATAGCCCTTTTAGTTACAGAAGACCAGATAAGTTTTGAAGGGGGGCAAAGGAAAGGGTGGGATGGTGGTCAGTGGACTTATATTTTTGTAAATGCTTGAATAATTTCATTCATAAAATTAAAAATTAAAAATAAAGACTGCCCCTGTATAAAGTGGTGGCTCCTAGCTAGGTGCTCTGGTGCACATGTAATCCCGGCTCCTTGGGAGGTTGAGGCAGTAGAATCACAAGTTCATGGCCAGTCTGGGCAATTTAAGGAGACTTTGTCTCAAAATAAAAAATTAAAGGGGCTGAGGATATGGCTCAGTAGTAGAGCAACACTAGATTCATTTCCCAATAACAAAGAAAATAAAGGGAGGGGGCACCCAAGTTAACTTTAGCTTCCCCTTCCTTTGAACCTTCACAAAGTTACATGCCCTCTTTTTTGCCCTGTATTCTAAATTCTAAAGAAAATCTTCAGCTAATTGATGAATATATTAACTGCTGAATAATCTAGATTTACAGAACCCAAAACATCTGGTGACCTTCAGATAGCAGCATATGTAATGCCCCTCCCTAATCTTTAGTTCTGGGCATCAATAGCACAAAATATGTAGCTTGCTGTGAGGTTTAGTTTACAGCAAAGTAATATGCTTGTTTAAAGACAACACAGGAACTGGCCCCAGGAAGCCAAGCTCCACTGTGAGAGGAAAGAGAAAAAAAAAAAAAAAAGGGAAAGAGAGACACAAGTTCCAGAAGACAAAGATCCCACTTAGAGTAGCCTTCTCACCCATTGTCTCACTATTCAGTCTTTCTCTCCCTATAAAAGCCCTTTGTGGCCTTGAGTTTCCCAGGACATTTATATTATCTATTTGGGCTCCTGTCTTTGTTAATGATTCTTGCCTATATTTAGATTAGCTCTTTTATCCATAGAGTGGTTTGCAATAAACTTGCAGAAACATTGATTATGGAGTGCCTGCTCCCTGAATCTGCTCTGCTGGGTGCTGGTGATAAACAGATACCACAAGGCATGGTATTTACTTCCAGAAGCTCTCAATGAGCTCACAAAATGTTCACATGCAGTTTGCAAAGGACAGAGAGTAAATGACCCACATACCCTCTTGATGTACTGCACTACCTCCTGGATGTAGGACCGGATCATCTCTGTCTTCTCCCTGAAGCAAATCATTCATAGATCATTACACCAATTCATCTGGAACCTCAGACTTTTAGATGAAAGTTTATGAACTTTCAACATTCTTATTACTGCTGCAAGGAAGGTACAATTTGTCAGCTCCTGAACAAAGGCCAGGTTCCTCCTAAGGCATGAGCTCTGTTTTTATGAAGTGCTCTGAAGGAAGGTTGCCTGACAAATTTTGGACAGTGGGCATTTGACCATTTCCTGAAGCTCTTGACTTTCTATCTATAAGACTGTTAAAACCCTTACAAAGGGGATCATTTGAAAGGTTAATTCCAGGAGAAACTCACAGAGGGGCCCTGCCTAGTTAAGAACCTGTCACTCTGATGAAGAATAAAATATTCCCAGGTACAAGGGTAACCAAGTGCCAATTAATGCCAATTTAATAATGAGGACATGGTTTTGAAAAAAAAAAAAAAAGGAAAAAGTTGTTTTATTGCTTTGATAGCAAAAGAGAAACACTGGGGACTCCTGTTCCTGAGGCTGTGATTCTGCCCATCAGGAAAAACAGAGGGCTTTCAAAGGAGCTATTCAAAGGCTACATTCCAGGTGTGCTCGGGTAAGGGGTCCTGATGGTGTGTTCGGATTTACTTGTTAATTTGGGACAAAGGCACTTCCTGGATTCTCTGGCAGACATTTCCTTCCTGTGGAGTTCAGATAACTCAAAGCAATCTCCTTCCCTGTCCTCAGGTTAGGGAGAGAGCCAGAGATGAGGAAAAGGAAATGGAGTCCCTTTTAAAAATAAGCCTCAGAGCTGTATTCAAAAGGTGAAGTGGACCACTGTAGGCCAGAGTGGATCTTTTAAACTCACTCTTCCATCTGGCTTTTGTCTTTGGATTTAGCTTCTGTTATCTTCTCCTGCCTCTTTTTATCCATTTTCTTCTTTAATTCTTTCTTCTCTCTGAAATGAAAATAGAAGACCAAGGTGGGGTGGGATTAGGTAAATCAAATGGTAATTTGTGTTTAATAAATGTATATAAGCATGCCATGGGAATAAAGGCTTACTTCTCACAGATTTCTTTGAGCTTCTTTAATTGGTTGTTCTGACACTCTTCAGCAACATCTGTCAATTTTTGAATGAGCTGGGGAAAGAAATACCAGTTTGTTGTTTTACATCATCACAGAGCTTTCTCCCCTTACACTATTTACCCCAAACAATAGCATCTGTGGTTAGAAAATCTGTGATGAATGTTTAACAATGGTTAAATTTGCCATATATCTAACATTGGAAAAGAGGACATCATTTAAAACTGTCATATAAAAGTGTAAGACGAACGACCAGATGCAAGTGAAACAGGACCAACACAGGCTTTTATTCTAGGAAATACGTTCCCGGACCAGTTCCCCGCCCAGTCACCAGGCTCGAACAGGTCGGGAAAATGGCACTGTGCCTCGTGTTACACAGGGTTATAAAGCCTCTCCCCATCCGGAAAAGGCAGGCTTGACGCCAGGAAGAGGTGTTGACTTAGAGTCCAGTGTCTTCTGAGATTGGTTTGGTGCAGCTGGTGATGTCAGATCCCTTCTGGTATGAGCCGAGAGCCATACTGTAAGTTCGCTTCTTCTTCCGTACAGATCATTGGGGGCCGCCATTTTGGTGTGCTTGACGCATGCGTGCTGCGTTCGGCTTATGCGTGCTGCGTTCATCGCATGTGTGCTACGTTTGTCGCGCGCGACAGTGGGTGGGCTGACTCCGGGCGGTGATGGGAGAGAGAGAGAGATGGCGCAGTGTCCGTGCGGCGTGGCACGGTAGTGGGAAACAGTCCAAAATGATTCCCAAGCGAACTTTCTGGTGTTTTGTTGGCACAGCGCTGCGGCACAGCACCGCGGCGCAGCACCGCGCAGCACCGCAGGTGGGTCTGGTTTTCTGTGTCTGCCTCCGACCTAACAAAAAGGTTCCAAGATGGTGGCCTAGACGGTCTACTCTGCGCTAGGCTCCCGGAGACCAAGGCTGGAAGTGGTGGAGGAGCCGATTTCCAGCCAGCTTCCTGGCATCATTCTGCGGCTCACCATCCCACGCAGGAATTTCGCTCACGTGTGTGTGTACAGGATCACCGGGAGGCAGTGGTAGCCACAGGCAGCGTGACTTCAGCGCCAAACATGGAGTGCAGTTATAGCCTGGGCCTTGGCCCAGGGCTCAGGCTCTCCGGGACCGAGGCTGGAAGTAGCGGAGGTGCCGTTTTCCAACCAGCTTTTTGGCATCATTCTGCGGCTCACTGTCCCACGCAAGAGCCTCGCTTGCGTGTGTGTGCGCAGGGCCACCGGGAGGTGGCGGTAGCCACAGAGGCGTGATTTCGGTGCCGACCGGCGGAGCGCAGTTGTGGCGGAGGCTCCAGCTCAGGGCTCCAGCCCAGAGTTTGCCCCAGGCATGCTGGGCCTGCTTCCAAACAGGGTGCCTGGCCCCAGCGCCCACCCAGCCGCTCAAGACCGCTAGCAGTTGCTACTGTGGACCGACTGTCTCCTGAGCGGACCCGGCTATTGTTCTTTGTGGACCGCCTTCTAACACAGCGGAACTTCCTACACACCAGGGGGCGCAGGTGAACACCTGGGAGCAAACTTTGGCCACGGCGCAGCACACGGTAGAACAGCAACTTCACTAGCGGCCCAGAGTTTCACCATGCCCTGGGACCAGCACCCAGGACACCAGCGGGGAAACTCCAGCAAACAACGAACAATGCCACCTACTGGAGGTAAAAGGAACCATGCCTGTGTATTTACACTGAGACTTTTTACATTTTTTAGCTTATTTTTAATTCTATCCTTTATCTTTTTCTCCTAATAGTTCTATTGTTTAATATTTTTGTTTTATTTCTCTGCTCTCTTCTTCTTTCCCTTCTTTTTTTTCCTTCCCTCTTTTCTCTCTCGCTCTTCTCCTACCCTCTAATCCCCAACAGTTGTGACATCAAATATCTGCTATACAGTGGGATATGGTAGATTGGGATTTCGGAACTGTATACTAGAGTGGTAATATATAGTCTTATAAATTCCAAGTGCATATGTTTTATTTGTCTTGCTATCATCTCTCCTCGCCATATTCTTTTCTTCCTCCTTACAGGTCTTCCTCAACTATATGTCGCTCTTTCTAGTAACAGCCAACTCCTCTTGGATTTCTTTTTTATGCTCTCTAAGATTTAATAACCATATCCTAACTTCCTACTAACCCAACCTTTTGTCCTACACCCCACCCTCAAGTTTCCCTAGCCCACCAAAAGATACTATAGATCCTTGTGTAAATTTATTGGTTACATAATAGATTGTAAAGGAACACATAATTGTTGTATATCATGACTAAACTGTAAATGTATTTGGGAGCTGTTAGGAGCTACTTGTTTTGAAATCATATACTGCTCGTATTGAGATCAATCAATATCGATCTCCCCTTTAAAGGAGAGGTAATGAAACCCTGCAGGGAAACTATAACCATATAGGAGTTAAAACTATAACACCTTGGATCAGCAGAGCTAGAAGGAAAGACACACAAACATCATGAGAAAACAAGAGAAGAAAGTGACTCAAACAAACCAAGATACACTATTAGAATCCATGGTCTGTACAGCAGGAGCAATGACAGAACAGGAATTCAGGATGTACATAATTAAAATGGTCGGTGACTTAAAGAATGACATAAGAGAGCAAGCCCAGTCAGCAAAAGATGATTTCGATAAAGAGATACATAGGCAAATACTGGAAGTAAAAGATCACTTCAATAAGGAGATAGAGATTCTGAAAAGGAACCAAACAGAAATCCTTGAAATGAAAGAAACAATAAACCAAATCGAAAACTCAATAGAAAGCATCACCAACAGATTAGACCACTTGGAAGACAGGACCTCAGATACTAAAGACAAAATATTTAACCTTGAGAATAGAGTTGACCACACAGTGAAGACAGTAAGAAGCCATGAACAGAACATCCAAGAGCTTTGGGACAACATTAAAAGAACAAACTTAAGAATTATTGGGATAGAAGAAGGCATAGAACTCGAAACCAAAAGAATGTGAGCAACCTATTCAATGAAATAATATCAGAAAACTTTCCAAATATGAAGAATGAATTGGATAATCAAATTCAAGAGGCTTAAAGGACATCAAATGTTCAAAATCACAACAGACCTACACCAAGGCACATCATAATGAAAATGCCTAACATTCAGAATAAGGAGAGAAACTTAAAAGCCACAAGAGAAAGGAATCAGATTACATATAGGGGGAAGCCAATTAGGATCACTGCAGACTTCTCAACCCAGACCCTGAGAGCAAGAAGATCATGGCAAAGCATATACCAAGTGCTAAAAGACAGCAGAAGCCAACCAAGAATCTTATATCCAGCAAAATTAAGTTTTAGATTTGAAGATGAAATAAAAACC
>PVHX01021428.1:0-29806 GCA_004024805.1 Geosciurus inauris
GTCTTGTTAAGGAATTCGGGGCCTAATCCAACGTGATGGAGATTTGGGCCTACTTTCTCCTCAATTAGATGCAGGGTCTCTGGTCTAATTCCTAAGTCCTTGACCCACTTTGAGTTGAGTTTTGTGCATGGTGAGAGATAGAGGTTAAGTTTCATTTTGCTGCAAATGGATTTCCAGTTTTCCCAGCACCATTTGTTGAAGAGGCTATCTCTTCTCCAATGAATGTTTTTGGCACCTTTGTCTAGTATGAGATAGTTGTATTTATGTGCATTACTCTCTGTGTCTTCTATTCTGTACCATTGGTCTACATGTCTATTTTGGTGCCAGTACCGTTTTTGTTACTATAGTTTTGTAGTATAGTTTAAGGTCTGGTATTGTGATGCTTCCTGTTTCACTCTTCTTGCTAAGGATTGCTTTGGCTATTTTGGGGCTCTTATTTTTCCTAATGAATTTCATGATTGCCTTTTCTATTTTTATAAGGAATGACATTGGGATTTTAATTGGAATCACATTGAATCTGTATAGCATTTGGGGTAGTATGGCCATTTTGACAATATTGATTCTGCCTATCCAAGAGCATGGGAGATATTTCCATTTTCTAAGGTCTTGTTCAATTTCTTTTTTTAGTGTCCTGTAGTTTTCATTGCAGAGGTCTTTCACCTATTTTTTAAATTGATTCCCAAGTATTTTATTTTATTTTTTTGAGGCTATTGTGAAGGGGGTAGTTTTCCTGATTTCTCTTTCAGGGGACTCATTGCTGATGTGTAGAAATGCAATTGATTTATGAGTGTTGATTTTATATCCTGCTACTTTGCTGAATTCATTTGTTAATTCTAGAAGTTTTCTGGTGGAATTTTTTGGATCCTCTAAGTATGGAATCATGTTGTCTGCAAATAATGATAGTTGGAGTTCTTCTCTTCCTATTCATATCCCTTTAATTTCTTTCATGTGTCTAATTGCTCTGGTTAGTGTTTCAGAGACTATGTTGAATAGCAGTGGTGAAAGAGGGCATCCCTGTCTTGTTCCTGTTTTTAGAGGGAATGATTCCAATTGTTCTCCATTTAGGATGATGTTGGCCTTTGGTTTAGCATAGATAGCTTTTACAAAATTGAAGTATGTTTCTACTATCTCTAATTTTTCTAGTGTTTTGAACATGAAGATGTGCTGTATTTTGTCAACTGCTTTCTCAGCATTTATTAATTATATTATATGATTCTTGTCTTTAAGTCTATTGATGTGATGTATTACATTAATTGATTTCCATATGTTGAACCAAACTTGTATCTCTGGAATGAACCCCACTTAGTCATGGAGCACTATCTTTTTAATATGTTTTTGTATGCAATTTGCCAAAATTTTATTGAGAATTTTTACATCAATGTTCATCAGGGATATTGGTCTGAAGTTTTGTTTCTTTGATATGCCCTTGTCTGGTTTCAGAATCAGGGTGATACTTGCCTCATAGAATGAGTTTGGTAGTGGTCCCTCCTTTTCTATTTCATGGAATAATTAGAAGAGTCTTGGTATTAATTCTTTTTTGTAGGTCTTGTAGAACTTGACTGAGAACCCATCTGGCCCTGGGCTTTTCTTAATTGGTAAGCTTTTGATGGCGTCTTCTATTTCCTTGCTTGAAATTGATCTGTTTAAGTTGTGTATGTCCTCCTGATTCAGTTTGGGCAGATTATATGCCTCTAGAAATTTGTCAGTGTCTTTGGTATTTTCTATTTTGCTGGAGTATAGATTTTCAAAATAATAATTATGAATAGTTTCTACTTGTCTTTTGTATTTCAATAGTGTCTGTCGTGATATTTCTTTTTCCTCACGAATTTTAGTAATTTGAGTTTTCTCTAAGAGTTTATCAATTTTATTTATTTTTTCAAAGAACCAGTTTTTGTTTTGTCAATTTTTTGAATTGTGTCTTTTGTTTCAATTTCATCGATTTCAGCTCTGATTCTAATTATTTACTGTCTTCCACTTCTTTTGGTGTTGATTTGTTCTTCTTTTTCTAGAGCTTTGAGATATAGTGTCAGGTCATTTATTTGTTGACTTTTTCTTCTTTTAATGAATGAGCTCAATGCAATGAACCTTCCTCTTAACACAACCTTCATAGTGTCCCAGAAATTTTGATATGTTGTATCAGAGTGCACATTTACCTCTAAGAATTTTTTTAATCTCTTCCCTGATGTTTTCTGTTATGCATGTGTCATTCAATAGAGTATTAGTTAGTCTCCAGGTGCTGGAGTAGCTTCTATTTTTTATTTTTTCATTGATTTCTAATTTCATTCCATTATGGTTAGATAGGGTACAGAATAGTATATCTATTTTTTTGTATTTGCTAAGGCTTGCTTTGTGGCATAATACATGACCTATTTTGGATAAGGATCCATTTGCTGCTGAGAAAAAAGTGTATTCACTTGTCAATGGATGGAATACTCTATATATGTGTGTTAAGTCTAAATTATTTATTATTTTACTGAGTTCTATGGTTTCTTTGTTTATTTTTTGTTTGGAAAATCTGTCCATTTGTGAGAGATGTGTGTTAAAGTCTTATTATTGTGTTGTGGTCTATTTGATTCTCAAAATTGAGAAGGATTTATTTGATATATGTGAATGCTTCTTTGTTCTAGACATAGATATTTAAGATTGTTATGTCTTGTTGATGTATATTTCCCTTAAGTAGTATGAAATAACCTGCTTTATCCCTTTTGACTATCTTTGGTTTGAAATCCACTTTATCTGATATGAGGATGGAAACTCCTGCTTGTTCACTCAGTCCATGTGAGTGGTATATTTTTCCCATCCTTTCACCTTCAGTTTGTGGATGTCTTTTTGTATGAGATGAGTCTCTCAAAGGCAGCATATTGTTGGGTCTGTTTTAAATCCAATCTTTCAGTTCTTTTAATTGATGTGTTTAGGCCATTAATATTCAAGGTTATTATTGAAACATGGTTTGTATTCCCAATCATTTTTGTTTATTCTTGGTTTTTAACTTGACTTGTTCTCTCCTTTGATTGGCTTTTCTTTAGTGTAGTTTCTTTCCTTGCCAATTTTTATTGTTGTTTTTCATTTCCTCCTCATGAAATATTTTGCCAAGAATGTCCTGTACTGTAGTCTTTCTCACTGTAAATTCTTTTAACTTTTGTTTATCATGGAAGATTTTTATTTCATCATCAAATCTGAAGCTTAATTTTGCTGGATATACAATTCTTGGTTGGCATCCATTTTCTTTCAGAGCTTAGTATATGTCGTTCCAAGATCTTCTGGCTTGAAGGTCTGCATTGAGAAATCTGCTGTGATATGAATTGATTTCCCCTTGTATATAATCTGAAATTTCTCTCTTACAGCTTTTAAAATTCTATCCTTATTGCGTATGCTAGACATTTTCATTATAATATGCCTTGGTGTGGATCTGTTGTAGTTTTGTACTTTTGATCCTGTAAGCCTCTTGTATTCGATTTGCCAATTCATTTTTCATGTTTGGGAAATTTTCAGATATTATTTCATTGAAGAGATCATGCATTCCTTTGGTTTGTATCTCTGTGCCTTCTTCTATCCTGATAATTCTTAGATTTGGTCTTTTCATGTTATCCCATTATTCTAGGATGTTCTGTTCATGGTTTCTTACTATCTTCATTGTGTGGTCAACTTCATTTTCAAGATTATATATTTTGTTTTCATTACTTGAGGTTCTCTCTTCTAAGTGATCTAGTCTGTTGGTGATGCTCTCTATTGAATTTTTTATTTGGTTTATTATTTCCTTCATTTTAAGGATTTCTGTTTGGATTTTTTTCAGAGCCTCTCTTTCTTGAAGTAATCTTTTGCTTCCTGTATTTTCTCTCTTATCTCTTTGTTGGAGTGATCAATTCTTGCCTGTATTTGCTCTCTATTTTTTTTTTTTTGGATTGATCAATTGTTGCCTGTAATTGCTCTCATATTATTCCATGCTTCACAGATTATTTTAATTATGTATGTTCTGAACTCCTCTGACATTGTATCTACTGTGCTATTAATGGATTCCATTATTTTAACACCTTACTTTGTTTGGGGCATTTTCTTTCCTTGTTTTATCATGTTGTTCATATATCTTCCTCTCTAGCAGTGCCAATCTGAGGTATTACAGCTTCTACCTTATAATCTTGTAGTGTCCTTGCAGGTTCCCAATACTTCACCTCTGGTGTCACCAGGCTTTCAGGGACCTTGTTGATGGTCTTCCTGGTCCTGGCTCTTGTCTGTAGATGGGAATAGGCTGGGAGAGCCACACTTTGGTAGATTGGGGGTTTCAGTGCAGTTGGTCTCCTCCTCTGTGCATCGGGCCAAGGTCTGTCCTTTACTTCTTGATTATGAGATCCTGTATAAATTTGCAGGGCCAACTCTTTGGACATGGCTTCTCCATCAGAGAGCAGTGCTCCACCTGATCCCAGCCTTTTATTTTAATATCTGTGTATGTTGATGTGTGTGTGTGTGTCCATTTCTTAATCCCCTATTTCCCCTTGCTGGTTTCTCAGGTTCAGCTGTGCAGGTGGTGGCAGATCCTCAGGTGCAAAATGAGGAATTTACTCTTGGCTACTGTATAGGGAGTTGGAGGTTTGAATTTTAAAAAAACCTGTATAGAGCAGTTAAAGGAATCCAGAGAATGTAAAAACTGTGCAGTGAAGATTGGCTACTGTTATGTAATATACTAACAGGAACACATGCTGGTCTGGCAAATATCAACTTTTTATTGACATGCATTTATACAACATTCATACAACAATTATGAATGGGCATCATTTATTGGCTTGTGTGTGTGTGTGTGTTTGGGTGGGTACTGGGAATTTAGCACAGGACACTCTAACACTGAAATACAACCTTCGTCCTTTATAAGTTGGCCAGGCTAGCCTCCATCTTGTAATCCTATTGCCTCAGCATCCTGAATAGCTGATCTATGGGCATTTTTAATATGGTCTACAATGTCTAGCATGGTCTGATAGCCTCCAGCATCTCCAGCTACATCCCACCTGCAGCCCAGTTTATGTTATCCCTTATCCTGCAACTTTTTTCTACCTAATCCTTTGGCTGTTTATGCTGAAGTCACAGCAGACATCCTACTTTTCTATGAATTTATTGAGCTCCTTGCTGGAGCATGCATTCCTGCCTCTGCCTGGAACTAGACCCCAAGCTCCTCTCCTTTGCATCATATAGAGATTTTTTTTTTTAAACTGGGGATTATACTCAGGAGCATTCTACTACTGAACCACATCCTCAGCCCTTTTCATTTTTTATTTTGTGACAGAGCCTCCCTAATTTGCAGAGTCTGGACTTGACTTTGTGATCCTCCTGCCTTAGCCTCCAGAATCTCTAGGTGTGCATCACTGTGCCCTGCTCTCATATACACATCTTCAATGTTCCACTTCATCATTCCTTCCAACTTTACACAGGGATGTTGACACCTCCATTTTAGCTCATTAAGTGGTAATTTTATATTTTTAAATGAGTCTTGTATTCATGTTTGTTTTGTCTACTAGATTGAAAGTTCCACAAGAGCAAGGTCTATGTTTTGGAGTTTTGTCTATTTACTCCCAGGTCTATTTACCATGGTTTGGCATGTGGTAGGTTCTCAGTACACATTGATTCTATAAATTGACTAACACATCCCAACATGAGGCTGTTGCTCCTGAGGAATGGGCATTTCTCTGTTTCACTTTATTTCACAACCATGGTTCCCTCATCTCTGGTTTTACCCAACTATTCTATGAAGCAACATATAGATTTTACTAGGTAAAAAAAAGCTTGGGGGAAATGTGAATTTAATTGCCAGAAATTGGATAGTCAGGGTTCTACAGAAACATGTATAGAGAATTTTTAGAGTATTACTTTCATAGTTGAGAACAGTGTTACTGCACTTGCATTTACCACACTGTCATGTCACCACATGTGCATGATATTTAAAGATATATCTATAAAGGATGTAAAACTGTGTGTAAAGAAACAGTGATAAAAGATATTCTTAAGAGTGCTACTTGAAGAGAGGGAGGAGAAAGAGGAGGACTTGGAAGAGGAATAATAATGAGGTCAACATAATAATGAGGAGTCAACATCAGCAAGGTACAACATGAATAGTGGTTAAACTCATGTCTTGAACCAGATGAAGAGCGGAAGACAGAAAGAGGAAGTCAATGAAGAGACAGGAGACAAAAAAAAAAAAATAATAGAGAAGGGCTAAGACAGGTGGGAGTGGAGACCAGTGGAGTGAGAGTGGAGAAGCTGGGGGTAGGGTCCTTCCAGCTGACAAAACAGTAGGAAGAACTAAGCAAGCTGCAGGCCCATTCCGAGGTTGAGAATCGGGAGGCTGAAGAATTTGAAGACCACACTCCACCCCATGACTGCCTTCTTTAGAAGTGTCCTCTGATTACTGACTGAGTCTAAGGGAGGCCTTTTGTTTAATCCATTTAAGGATAAGGAGGCTGCAGGGCACATAGAAGCACTCACTGAACTTAGCTGATCATATAAGTGAATAAAAATGTGGCAAAGAAATAGCAGCTCAGGATTCTAGAAGCTGTGAGATGCCGTGGCCCAAAATCCTCAAGACACTGCTTGACAAAGTTCTGGCGCCTGCAAGGGGATCAGGGTGGAGAGATGCACTCCTCAATATATTCCTTGTTGGGAAGCCCCTTCTTAGTTTGACAGAATTAATTGTGCTTGCTTGTGTCACTATTCCAATTCCTGGAAAGACAGGATCAGTCAACCCTGTTCCCCTAAAGCCTCATGTAATTAAGGAGAGGCATTTGACCACCCTGGAGAATAAACAAGGAATCCCCATCAGGATAGTACTACTGATATGATGTTTCTTGGAAGTACTTCTAAAAATTCCCCTGATGATAGTTTCATTTTAGATATGATATCCAGAACACCTGGGCCCACAATTTCCGGGATCACATCTGGAAGTACTCTCAGGTCTGGCTGCAGGAGGCTGCTTTGGCAACTTCAATAAAGTGAGCTATGGGAAACTGTGGCTCCAACTAGTCCCATGCCTAAAGCTCAAAATGCTGGTCAAGCCTTCTCGCAGGCCCTGACCAAAATGGGTTCCCCCTATAGTAAAATCCAGTCCTTATGTGATATCTGACATGGGTAGAGGCAGAAGATGGCAGGTGCCCAGGTATAAACAAAATCTAATTTAGGACTGGACCCTCCCCTACCATATACAGGAGCCTACATCAATGGGGAAAGAATGGTTTGGATTAATGGAAAACATGTTAATTATGGTTTTTTGTTTACATAGGAAAGAATTAAGAGACAAAAGCCTGGATGCCTGCCCAGAGAAATTGAACTAAAACTATGTAAACAATAGTTGCAACAAAATAGGGCTCAAGCAGGTTCAGGGAATGGTATTTAATGACGTATGTAATAGTTAACCTACAGCTTTAGGCAATTCTAGCTTAAAATAATAAGATACTAGCAGAAACCACTAACTACGTGTGCACCAACAGCTATGCTAGAATATCACCCCATGTTTTTAGGTATAGTTACCACAATGGTCTATTAGTCTATCACCTTATGCTATCCTCATAGTTAAAATATATTTTTGTTAATCTCACCCTGTCTATTGGAGTCACAATAGGAAGTTAAGTAACCTCTAGTTGGATATTAATCTTAATAGGACATGTGGACCCTTATGGTTCCAGTTTCTACTTAAAATTTAAAAATACTTTAAAACTGACGTAGATATCTGAGATAATTAGAGATGACCACTCTGTGTTTATGAGTTACTCGTGATGAATTGTAACCCCCTTTTTTCTTTAATCAATGGCCATAAAATCACTATAAATAAAGCACTGATGTGAACTTAGACACAGCTTGCACCAAACCTGGTCTCTGTGCCTCATTGCTGCTGCCTTCGCTGACACCACTCATCCCACCTCAGGACCTGACACCTCCCGGAGGCTGGACCCCCGAGTGAGACTCAATACAGTACTTTAGGCTCCGAGGTGGGGAGAAAGTAACTGAGCAGGCTTCCGGAGAGTACCAGAGGAAGGCACAATGACCAGAAAGAACCTGATTCATCAGGGCCAAGGACTGGTGAACAGCCTGATAAATCTGGTTCTTTAGCCTGGGACACTCGAAGTTCCAAGGAGAATTCACAGTGTAAGGTGCACTACTACGAGAGCCACTGTAAGAACCAGAAGGATCTCAGCGGCCTGAAGACCTTCCTCAGCCTAGGGCCAAGCTCCTCTCGTCCTGCCCCTGGCCCGTCCTGCCCCGCCCCTGTCCCGAGACTTCCCGGGGATTGCCCCGACCGCGGCCCCGCCCACCGTGACACGCCCTTCCAGAATCTCTCCAGGGATTGGCTGCCCTCTCCCCAACCCTGCCCCAACCCCGCCCCCAGCCCCGGGTCCTGGTGGGTCCATGCTCCAGCAAGCCTTCCTAAGCTCCGCGCCTTGAGTGCATGCGGGTTTCTTTTTCACCCGCAGAACTGGTAGTGTCTTCGGCCTTCAGCTGAGAGTGTGCCCTGTCGCCCATGGGCTGGGCTCGCCGCAGGTCCCCTAGAGCTCTGCTCCAGCGGTCGGAATGGAGGGGAAGAGCAACTCTTGGCAGCCCGGGTGGGGGCGGTGGCACGTGGCTCGGTCAGTCCCGGGGCCCCGCGAGAAACAGGCGCTGCGCCCAGTCACACGGAAATTCTCCTGGGAGGGCCAGACGCAGTAACAAGTTTGCACTTTGCTTCCTCAGGCGGATCCGCCACTAGAAACCCCACCCAGGATGAACTTGGGCCCCTGGAGTTTGTTTTTAACGTCTGCGTCGGCGGAGGTCAGCAACCTCAATTCTAAGCGCAGGTATGTCCCTGTCCTTGGGCAAAATGAATTGACCCCGATTGCCAGCTCATGGCCAAAAGGGGTGGAGGATTCCCAGGAGCTTGGTGCAGTGGCACTAGTCAGACACGCCCTTAAAAAAAGAGAGAGAAAACTCCCGAATCGCTTTTTCCTATGTACTCTTTCTTTGTATGCAGAAGGTTAAAACCCAGAGAAGAGATTGCAGAACTCCTCTTTGGATCCTGTCCAGTATCACAGCTAAACCAGGAAAATTTTTTTTTTTTTTTACAATTTAAGAAACTTTATGATATTTTTACATAACTTAGAGTACAAGTAATAAATTCAAACTTATCCACTGTGTGGATCATAGTATCCACTCTTACCTGATCTGTTAACAACCCTGGTCTGTTTATGTTGCAATAAGGTACTTTAAGGGCTCCTACCAAATGGTCAGGGCAATGTGGACTTGGATAGCTGTCACTTTCCCAGAAGTTATCCCACCTTCAATGCTATCCAGGTTACAAACCTAGGATTCTTCGTGCATAAAGAAATACCACATAGTTGCACCCAACAAGACATCATAAACAATCCACCCACGGATCACAAAGTCATTCAACAGTATGGACACTTTTTCCAAGTTTGGCAGCTGTGATCTAGAAAAAGCAATTCTAAACATTTCCAAAGTAATGGAACAAATGTTCCATGTCACTATACAAACCTTGGAAGTATTTCAATCTAAAGTCACTAGAGTAATCTCTGTAATCAAAACCGTGACCTACATATAATGACCACACAATAGGGAAGAGCTTGTGCAATCATTGTCAAACAGTGGTGCCTCTATGTAAATAAGACAAGAGAAGTAATGTTCAATCTACAGTGTATAAAAGCACGGGTCAACATTCTACATCAAATAAATGAGGCACAATCATTTAATTGGACTGAGCTGTTTCAGGAGTGGGAGACTGTTTCTGTGGAACATGGGACTACGTGTTCCTATTTGTTCTTTTCTGCTTATTCATCCTTGTTCTAATCTGTTCTTGTCTTTCATGGATCACTTAATTCCTAACCTTTAACCCAAGTCCTTTCTCCACAGCAATGGAGCCAGCTCCTTGTGTATGAAACTCCATGTCCATTTTCAGATGGGACAGTGAAGGGTCTAACAACTACTTAGTCCATCTGAACAAACAGCAGCTGCAGAAAAAAGCCTTATCTAAGCTTCCCTTTGATGTATATCTCAAGCCTTTCTAAGAATTCAGCTGCTGTAGCTTCCTTCAAGCATCCTGTAAGGGAGGAAACTGAATGTGGGGACCTCTGGGGGAATTTAAATGTATAAATAAGCCTTATCTGACCCTTCCATACTTTCCCCTGAAGCCTTAACACACACACACCCCCAACCCCTGGCCGTTCAGAAAAATACTCCATGTACAGTGTCCTTACATGCATGTATACTAATTTTCTTTCTTATTAATCTGTTAATCAATTTTCAGAACCCCACACTGGAACCTAAGTTGGTAGAAGAAAACTTTTCCTCCAAGCAACACTGTCTAGATTTTTCTGGATAGACAACAGAGTATGTTCAAATAGATAAGACAATTTGAAATCCTGTTTTGTTTGAAGGTGGAAAAATCCAATGTGTCTGCATATACACAAGGATTTCGTCCATTGAATTTGTCTTGAAGAGTAAACTTTGGATAGTCATCCTGTACATTTAAGAACTGACTGTAACTTTTTATTTCCCTTAGAGAAGAAGCTGGAAATCATTTAAAGCAGATCTGTGCTTTCCTGACTTCCCATAGGCATTATAGTCTCTGTCTGAACAGGACATTTGGCTCATAAGTGGAGCCAGCTTACCACCATGGGCAGTAGGTGGGACTAGAATAGTATGAACAATGTAGAGAAAGTATTTATTCTACCAAACATTTCATTCTAACTGATTTTGTGGTAAGTTCATAGAAAGAGGAGGAAGTAAGAAAAAAAATCTGTATACATATCTATTGGCATATAAAACTGAAAGAGTAAGTCAGAAGCTAATGAATGTGATTATATATAAGGAATGGGCAATGAGATGTTAACTTTTTAAAAGTTGAGTATAAACAAACTAATAAGCATTTAGCAAATTTAACAACAATAATTATTTCAAGTTACATAAAAAACAGTATTAGGACATTTTTTTTTAATATTTATTTTTTAGTTGTAGGTGACAGAATATCTTTATTTTATTTTTATGTGGTGCTGAGGATCGAACCCAGTGCCTTACGTGCGCTAGGCGAGCACGCTACCACTGCGCCATAATCCCAGCCCCAGTATTAGGACATTCTTAAAGGTAGGTTTAGTCATTCTAATGTTTATACTCAAAAGAAATCCATTGTGGGGAGGACCAAGACAATTACATATGTATACACACACCATATATATATTTTTATTATATACACACACACATACACACATATATATATAACATATATGGTGTTCTGGATAGAATTCTATATATTTAATCATAATAGTATTTTATGTATTTAATTGTGTGTATGTATATATATATATATATACATATATATATGCATGCAGACACACACACATATTTGAGGCTTTAAAATGTCTATTAAAAACTTTCTATTATGAGCTCGTGCAGTAACACAAGCCTATAATCCTAGCAACTCAAGAGGCTGAGGCAGGAGGATCCCAAGCTTGAGGCCTTAAGCAACTTAGACCATCTCAAAACTAAAAATTAAAAAGGGCTGGGGATGTGGCACTTTGGTAAAGTGCCCTTGGGTTCAAACCCTAACCCTGCCCCCCCTCAAAAAACAATTTTTATTATGAATTAAGTTTCAAAGAAACTTGCAAAAATCATAATTCCATGTACTTTTTATCTAGATTCTCCCAGTGGAAGTAGAAAACTGACATTGAGACATGTGGCAGTATTCCATGGTTCTGTCATTTTGTCACATAAGAGATTCATGAAAGCACCACAATCCAGATATAGAACGTGGGTGAATTGATTTTTTTTTTTTTTTTTTTTGTCATCTTGATTTTTAAAACTTCCTATTGTAATGCTTTTGTTTTCCATTTTCAGGTAATTAAAATTGCAGAGAGAGAAAGAGAGAGTGTGTGTGTGTGTAATATAGTCATCCATTCCCTCATTCAAATATTCTGGTCTTTTTCCACTGAATTCTTTAAAAGAGAGAAGTTGACTTTTCTTCTATTGCTATATTTTAAAAAACTGTTTCCTAATAGTTTTCTGTTAATTTAAGCATTTATGTTTAATTTCTTATCTTTGGACTATTGTTCAAATTTCTATCCAGTTATTAAAATATATTCATTAGTTTTCTTTATTCCCTTGATTTAAAAAAAAAAAAAAACCTGTACACCCATGTTTTCTGTTTTATTCTTTTTAAAATTGGAGCTATGTTTCTGAATTCTTATTCATTAGAGTAAAAATGTTCAATACCATTATTCTGTAGTACAGCATAATAGGCTATAAAAGTTAATAGCCTTTCTTTTTTCAATTATTGTTTTATATTCAAATTCATTTATTTTTCCATGTGAATATTTGTAAATATTTTCTCTTTATATTACATTTAGCATCTCCATATTTAATTAATATTAATATAAAAACTTTATATACATTTGTGTGGTTATAAATTAATTAGAAAAGACAGGCATATAAAATATTTAGTCTCAAGCTTCAGAACTTCTTATGCATCCAGCCATCCACAGCTTGTTTCTTTTCTGTCTTCCTTTTTGCCTGTAATCACTCTATTCAAGAATAAACTATTGCTCTCTATATATTCCTTTTTCAATAGACTCCCAGTAGTAAACCTAAGAGCTAGCACTGAAATGTATTTGCTATGCAGCAGAAACTGTCCTAAGCACTTTATGTTTTTAACACATGTAAGCTTTCCAACGTCATTAGGTGGGTACTATTACTTTCATTTTCCAGCTAAAGTAAGACAGATTAAGAAACTCTCTGAAGTTCTCACAGTTGTTAAGTGGTGGAAGCCAGCATGACCCCTGAAGCAGTCAGTTCTACAGGCCATTCTCTGAAGCACTGTCCAGTATGGGTTTTTTGCGGGGGATACTAGGGATTGAACTCAGGGGCACTCGACCACTGAGGCAAATCCCCAGCCCTATTTTGTGTTTTATGTAGAGACAGGGTCTCACTGAGTTGCTTGGCGCCTCGCCGTGCCTCGCCGTTGCTGAGGCTGGCTTTGAACTCACGATTCTGCTATCTCAGCCTCCCAAAGTGCTAGGATTACAGGTGTGTGTCACTCGCCCGGCCAGTATGTTTTACAATTGAACAAATAAATGTAAGCCACATCCTTTTTATTCTTTCAAATAAGTTTTTGTGACTGTTATAAATTACAACTGATTTTTTAACTGGTTATATGAGAATCCTATTGACTTTTACTTGTTTTTTTGTCATTAACTTATTTTTGTACCTTCAGGAAAATGTTAGCTGATTTCTTTGGATTTTCTAAGTGTATCACTTATATCACCTGCAAATACCAGTGCTTTTCTTCTTTTTTTGTGCCCAAGTACACTGACATGGAACTTTCAAAGCAATATTAAATACTAATTGTGTTAGAATTTGTTATTAAAGATGATGTGACTAGAGTTTCATTAGAATGTTTTATTTTAGTGCTGGCATCACACATAGGGCCTTGCTCGACAGGCACTCTACCACTGAGCTATGCCTCCAGACTTACATGTTTGAATATATAGTATTCCTCTGATAGGAATACTATAGGAGCAAACTTTCCTTAACAACAGAATGCAGACCTGATATTTTCTCCCTAATCTCAAATTACAAGTGTAAGTGCTTTAGCTGAAAATCTTGAAAATATGAAAATGAATTTGATTCAGTGTAATTGGGTTTGAAGATGTGGGACATCTAAGTGTGATTCAGAGATTACAGAGAAAGGAAATTAGCCTTAGATGAAATGGTGTTTACTAGGCATTTATTGTCTAGGCACTAATTGTCAAATTTGGCTGCACATTGGAAATTATCAGTAAGATCACAAATGATACCGATGCTTGGGTCCTTCTCCCAGCTACTCTAACAATTGATCTGGGGTATGAATATTAGGAACTTTTTAAAATTCCCAGGTAATGCTAATGTATGTCTAGATTCTATAACTACTAATTTAAGAGGGACTTTAAACATGTCCCATATTGTGTAAATTCCAGTTTAGAGGTTTGTGTAGCCTACTAATATTTTCTACTGGTATATTTTTATACCAGTGTATAATAATATTCATTGCAGTATTATTCATGATAGGCAAAAGGAGGAGAAAACCCAAATGTCCATCAACAAATAAATGGATAAACGCAGTGTGGTGTATATATATTCAATAGACTATCATTCAGCCTTAAAAAGGAAGAGAATTCTGAATATTCTACAATGTGGATGAACATGTTATTGAAAAACATGCTGAGTGAAATAAGCCAGACAAAAAAGAGCCAATACTTTAACCCCCCCTTATTTGAGTTACCTAGAATAGTTAAATTCATAAAAGTAGAAAATGGAGGGTGGGGGACATGAGGAGTTTTGGTTCACTGGGACAGAGTTTCAGCTTGGGATGATAAAAAAGTTCTGGAAAGGAGTAGTGGTGGTGATTGCACAACATCATGTATATATTTAGTTCCACAAAATTGTACACTTAAAAATGGCTAAAAGGATAAATTTTGTTATGTGTATTTTAACACAAGAAAAATATTTTTTAAAAGTATGCCAGTAGCTAGGCCATGAACCTCCTTTCCTAGCTAATTTCAGAGCATTGATATGTAGTAGTAATGACTATGATAGTTTGTTTATGGGGCTGGAAGGGGACAGTCCTCATGCTGTTTTCAGGGAAGTCAGCACTTGCACTTTGCTAACAACTGTTAGCCACTATAAAACCCTTATACATGTGTGGAGAGATGGGCATGGAGCTGGATCTGCAGCGTGTTGCTCTAAAGACCCTTGTGGGTGGAACCTTTCTTTTTTATTTATTTATTTTTCTGTGCTGGAGATTGAACCCAGAACCCTAAGGACTGTATACAAGTGCTATACCCCAGTCCCTATATGGAACCTTTTAAAGCAGATTAGGGGTGAATTTTTTTCACCCTAATACCTTCAAACCCCACATGTACACACCAAACAAAGCTAAGACATCAGAGCCATTATTTCTTATTAATTGATGAATTTATTAAAAGAAATATGATTTGCATTTAAGTTGGCAATGTTTTGGTGTTCCAAAGAATGAACTGAAGTGAAACATCTCTTTTTGATTCCAGTTTTCATGAGAAAAATGATGCCATTTATTAGTCTTGACTTGGTAAAAAATGGTGGGTCATAGTGTCAAAGAATGGCCTTGCATTACTATAGTCCTGAGTTTCTGCCTTAGCAGAAGATAGGTTAGCTTCCATGGCTTGTTGTCCTATGCAAAACAGTAATATGATAAATTCAAGTTGGATGAGTGTAGCAAATTTATATTTACAATGTCTAAATTCCAAAATATGTCAAGTCCAAGGGATCTTGCCAAAGAACATATGGTTCTTTGGCAAGCAGAAGAAGCTAGAATTTCACTGTCTGAAGTTGTGCCCTTTGAATGTGGCTAATGCTAATGAGTGATTTAATTTCCTATGGCTGCAGTAGCAAATGAATACAAAGGTGGTTTAACCCATTATCTCCCATATTCCCAGATGTGGGCCACCTATAAAAACATAAATTGGAGCCAGGCTGGGGCCCACGCCTTTAATCCCAGCACTTTGGAAGGCTGAGACAGGAGAATCACTAGTTCAAAGCCAGCCTCAGCACTGGTGGTGAGGTGCTAAGCAACTCAGTGAGACTCTGTCTCTACATAAAACACAAAATAGGGCTGGGGACGTGGCTCAGTGGTCGAGTACCCCTGAGTTCAATCCCCAGGACCAAAAAAACAAAAACAAAAAAATGTAAATTGAACAACCAATATGCTACTTATGGTAACTTTGAAATAATTAATTGATTAATTGAAAGCTTGGAACTTATCAAAGCAATACACGTTTATTCTTTTGTAATTCTGGAGGCCAGAAATTCAAAACCAGTTTCACTGGGCCAACATCAGCCATTATCCCTTTGGAGGCTCTAGGGGACAATCTGCTTTTTGCCTTTCCCAGCTACTAAAGCAGCATTCCATGCATTCCTGGGCTGGAGGCCCCTTCCTCCATCTTCAGAGCCAGCAGCATGGCCACTGGCTTCAGTGATCACACTGCCGCCTTTTCTTCTGTAGTCAAATCTCCTCTTGTCTCCTTTCTGTAAGGACACTACCAATAACTTTTAAGCCCTACCCAAATATCCAGGATAATCTCCCCATCTCTAGATTTTTAGTTTAATTACATTTGCAAAGTCCCTTTTGCCACATATGGTTCTAGGGATTAGGGCATGGACATATTTAGAGACCATTATTTAGTCTACCACACTGAATATTTAATTTAATTAGATCTACAGCTGGTGGCTACTATGTTACCTCAAGAATCTTTATTTTTTTTTATTTTATTATTTTGGGACTGGGGATTGAACCCAGGGGTGCTCTACAATGAGCTACATCCTCAGCCCTTTTTATTTTTTATTTTATTTTTACTTTTTATTTTAAGATAAGATCTCGCTAAACTGCTGAGACTGGCCTCAAACTTGCCATCCTCCTGCCTCAGCCTCCCAAGTCTGGAGTTACGGGCATGTGCCAGTAAGCCTGGCTTCCTCAGGAATCTTTTCCCACAATATGGGTTACTTATTTTATCTTGTCTGATCAAGAAAAGTGTTTTCCAAGGCACTACATTCTCCCACACCAGAAATAGTATTTTCATTTCTAATAGTTCATGTTCAGCTCCAAAAGTCCAAGGCTGAAAGAACTGGGTGTCTTAACTACCTATGGGAAGCATGTTCCAAATTCCTTTTAAAAAGGATATACATAGATATTTTTGAAGAGCAGCATAACATTAAACTCTGGTATTGGCTGTCACAGACCATCTAGAGTTGTGTTATCCAATAGAGCTTTCTGTGAAGATGGAAATAGTCTAAATCTATGCTGTCCAATCTGGTAGCCAATAGCCATATGGCTATTAAAATTTAAATTAAAAATTCAGTTCATTAATACACTGCCAAGGCTTACAATAAAGCCATAGTAAAAGGGACTGTGTGGTGTTGGCATAAAGATATACAAACCACCTGATGGAACAGAATCAAGTTGAAAAATAGGTCTGCACACAAATTATCATTTGATTTATAACAACTACAGGTGGGAAAGTGATTTTTTTTTTAAATTAAACTTGCTAGATCAATTGGCTATCTACATAGAATCTGGACCCACCTCTCTAAACAAAAAAGTTTTTCCTCAAAAGACATTAAAAAAAGTGAAATGAGGGCTGGGGTTGTGGCTCAGTGGTGGAGCGCTTGCTTTGCACATGCAAGGCACTGGGTTCGATCCTCAGCACCACATACAAAATACACAAATAAATAAAATAAAGATTTAAAAAAAAAAGTGAAATGATACATGAGTATAATAATTTTACACACCAAAACTGATATGTCCATAATCATCATATTTATAATTTATCAAAATGTATCCATGTATATTAGATTTCCTATCACTTTGACAAAATATTTAGAATCTTCTAGAACTTGTATCCTTCTCAATGCTGATAAAAAGTTGTTAACCTAATAAAATATAAAGAATGAAATGGAACTCTGAATGAGAGAGGATATATGTTATATATGTGTGTGTGTGTATACACACACACACAAATATATATATATAGAGAGAGAGAGATCAGGAGTGGGTCAGGCAGGAGGAAACTCTTGCAGATGACAGATATGTTTGTGGCACAGATTGTGCTAATAATTTTAA
Source organism: Geosciurus inauris (assembly GCA_004024805.1). Classification (NCBI taxonomy): domain Eukaryota; kingdom Metazoa; phylum Chordata; class Mammalia; order Rodentia; family Sciuridae; genus Geosciurus; species Geosciurus inauris. The sequence goes on from PVHX01021428.1 coordinate 17,648, forward strand.
GGGTGTATAATTATCTCCAAACTAATCAATTTGTATACATCGGGTATATACAATTTAGTGTAATAATCATACCTCAATAAAGTGATTTTTAAAAAAGATACTTGCAACAGAGCCAGGCATGGTGGTGCAAGCCTATAATCCCAGCACTTAGGGAGGCTGAGACAGGAGAATCGCGAGTTCAAAGCCAGCCTCAGCAATGGCGAGGCGCTAAGCAACTCAGTGAGACCCTGTCTCCACATAAAACACAAAATAGGGCTGGGGATGTGGCTCAGTGGTCAAGTACCCCTGAGTTCAATCTCCAGTACCAAAAAAAAAAAAAAGATACTTGCAACAGATGAACAACCTGTGGCATATTTATCCAATGGAATACTACTCAGAAATGAAAAGGAAGGCATTAGTCACATGGATAAATCTCCATACAGTGTGCTAAATGAGAGGAACGATACAAAAAAGAACATACTGTATGACTCCAGTTGTGTGAAATTTTGAAACTGGCAAAGCTGACCTACAGTAGTGGAAAACATCAGCAAATCAGTTGCCCTGGGAGAATGGAAATAGGAGGCAGTATGCAGGACTTTCCAGGGTGATGACATGGTATGTATTTGATAGAAGTTTGGGTTACACAGTAAAGACATTTGTTGAAACTCAGCAAATGTATACTGAAGATTTGCACATTTATTTTATGTATATTTTACACCAAAAGAAACCTTAGCTACTGATTTCTAGTTGGTGACAAACAAGCTGAAATATTTAGAAAGCTAAATATGTATCGCTATCTGCAATTTAATTTGAAATGCAACATTAAGATGGATAGAGAAAAGAACTATCAGAAAGCAAGTTTTATAAAATATTAATGGTAGAATCTACAAGATGTTTTTTTGTTTTTGTTTTCTTCTGTTTTGGTACTGGGGATTTAACCCAGGGGTGCTTAACACTAAGCCATATCCCCAATCCCTTTTTATATTTTATTTAGAGACAAGGTCTCACTAAGTTGCTTAGGGCCTTGCTAAATTGCTGAGGTTGGCTTTGAACTTACAGCCCTTCCTCAGCCTCCTGAGTTGTTGGGATTACAGGCATGAGCCACTACACCCAGCTATGTGATATGTTTAAACATGTTTACTGTGCAAAATTCTCTAAACTTTGCTCAATATTTGAGATCATTTTATAATCAAGTGTTAGGAAAATATAAAAAAGACATTCTGAAAAATGGGCAAAGATTTTAACAGACACTTCATAAAGTTATTTCTAAATAGCAAATACATAGATGAAAAGGTGCTCAACTTTGTCAGTCATCAGGGAGAAGCAAATCAAAATGACATGAGACTCAATTATCACCCACCAAAATGATCAAAATGGAAAACCAATAGAAGTTCACTGGATTAGACAAAAAGGAATGATAGGAAGGGAGGAGGGATGGGAATAGGAAAGACAGTAGAATGAATTGGACATAACTTGCCTATGTTCATGTATGAATGCATGACCAGTGTAACTCCACATCATGTAAAACCACAAGAATGGGAAGTTATACTCCACGTTTTTATATGTCAAAATACATTCTACTGCCATGTATAACTAAAAAGAACAGATAAATATTTTTAAATGGAAAACCAAGTGGTGATGGAAATGGTGAACAACTGAAATATGTTGCTGAAAGAAGTGTAAATAGATGCAAACATTTTGGAAAACTTTTTAAATATCTGAGATTTGATAAATTTGAACATGGTATACAACCTTGGATACAAGAATTCCATTTCTAGGTTTACCCAACAGAAATGCATTCATCATTCACCATGTTCATCAAAATATATATTACAGTGTTTACTGCAGTGTCACTGGGGTACTTGAACCCAGAGGTACTTTTACAACTGAGCTACATCCCTAGCCCTTCCTATTTTTTTTTATTTTGAGATACAGTCTTGCTAAGTTGCTTTAGGGCCTCAGCCTCCCGAGTTACTGGGATTATAGACATGCACCACTGCACCCAACAGCAATAGTTTTAATAGCTCCAAAATGTGGACTACTCCAAAGGAATCACTATCAAATTTGGCTAGATAAATAAATTGTATATTCACACAATGAAATCCAAGACAAGTGTTCATATGAACAGACTATACTCAAAACATGTATGAACATAACAGTAAGTTAAAGAAACCAAGAACAAAAGAATATTTGTTAAAATGGTTCCACTCACATAAAGTGTGCAAATGTAGGGATACTACCTTATGCTCTTAAAAGTCAGGATAGTGGTTACCTTTGGGTGGAGGGGAGTGGTTAGTCCTAGGATATAGTTGTATTCTGTTGCATGAGCTAGTTACTGGCTGTATGAGTGTGATTAGAATTTCATTTGACTGCATTTGTGATGGTGTACTTACATGCAAGTATGTTGTATTTTAACAACAATCAGTCTCTGCCAGAATCTATAAGCAAAAAGGGGCCACAGAAGGATTTCACATTTGAGAGACTTGAGAAGGATTTGAGAGATGGGATCAGATTTGCAGTGGGAAGATTAATAGAGGATGGCCAGGAGAGGAGTAACTAAGCTGTTTATAGAAGTAACCCAGGCAAGCAATTATGAAGGCTTGAATTAAAGCAAGAGCAATAGGGATGAAAAGGACAGAGTACAGTGGATATTTAGAGAGCAAACGACAGGATTTGGATAGATAAATACTCCCCCCCACCTTTTTTTTTTTTTTTTTTTTTTGCTTGAAAAATGGGAATCACTGTTCTTTGGGCCTATTTTGATGATTTATAGAGTTAAGGGAGTTTAGTAGTGATCCTTGTCTCACCAAATAATGCTAATCTTTTACTATACATAACAAAACATAAGGTATTTATAGAAAGCTTTAAGAGAAATACCTCTATTTGACAAAGTTTAGGCGAGTCTGCCTTCCACCAAGCACAAGTAAAAACCACTTCCCTGATTGGGACTGGTCAGCATGGAATGTGGGATGGAAGGCCCGAGTTAGGAAGGCGACAGGGCATGTCAGAATCGCAGCGTGAACAAGGCCTAAGGTACCAGGAGTGAGGGACTCCACTAGGACGCCATTTCGGCGGCTGAAGCACAAGTAATCAAGGGCCTACTGACGTTTCCTCCACTCGCCCTCTCGGCTAACCGGTGGACTTGCGGGAAGGGCGGGGATTCAGGCCGAGGGGTGGAGTCGGAGCCGGAGAAGTGGCCAATGGAACGCGAGCTTCCCCTTTTTTAACCAATTATGTGCACCGAGGACCGCTTCCACCGTTGATTGGTAGACGCGTCGCGCAAGATTCTCGCGACCTGCGGGGGTGTGTCAAACTCTCGCGAGGGTGCACTTGTTCGTGCCAACACTGGCTGCTTGGTCTTGGTCTCTTAGGTGTTTCCTGGTCTGCGGTGCCTCGGACACCTCTTCTCTGGCTCTGGACTGTGAGCCGAGAGGCCTCGAGGGGTGGTGGGCGCGGCCCAAAACGGTGACGAGCCGCCTCTCCTCAAATCCTGGACCTGAGACCAAGGTGAGGCGCAATCCGAGGGTTTACCTGGAGTTCAGCTGCCTTCTCCGCGGGGGCCAGAGCGGCTCTGCTGCCACTTGGCGGAAGGAACCTGTAGTGGTAGAGCAAGCCGATTAGGCTGTGCCAACTACTAAGCTCACTTCGGGTGTGAAAAGGAGCTGAAAGGGACATTTGAATGAAATTTTATGTGTGAGCTTGTGGCCCTGTTGATAGCACATTTTTTAGTGATTGCAGTACAGTATGTTACCATGCTGATGGGGATTCACTGCCTAAGTTATCCAATTGGTGGCATCCCATTCCCAACCTCTTTCTAGCTCTTGCTTTCTCTGCCAATTTAAAAATGTTAAAGTGTGCTGAAATCACTTATATTTTGAAGTGCCTTTCCAATGCAAAATAGTCCTAATGCGGATTCCTCCAATAAAGAAACAGTTTGTCAATATGTATTGAAGTCTTGCATTTGGCAAACAGCTCAAAATCATCTCTAACTATCTTATACGTAAGACCCTATGTATTAATGTAAGATTGTGAAAGTTCACAAGAAAATAACAAGTGCTGATAAGGCTGGGAAGAAATTGGAACCCTTGTGCATTGCTAGTGGAAAAGTATAGAAGGGTAGCTGCCGCGAAAAAAGTTTGATGGTTCCTCAAAAAATTAGAGGTAGAATTGTGTAATCCAACAATTTCAATTCTTGGTATAAACCCAAAAGAAAGCAGGGGTTCAAACAGATATGTGTACACTAATTACATAGTAACTTCCACAGTAGCCGAGAGGAAATGATCCAAATGTCCACCAACAAATGATAAGCAAAATATGGTCTACACATTACATGGAATATTATTCGGCCTTGAAAAGGAGGAAAATTCTGATACATGTGACATGAGTGAGCCTTAAGAACATGCTCAGTAAAATAAGCCAGACAAATACTATATGATTCCACTTATATGAGGTATTTAGAGTAGTAAAATTTATAGAGAGCAAAATAGTGGTGACTAGAGATGTGGGAGGGAGAAGTAAAGAGTTATTCCTTAATGTTTAAAAAAAATTCTGTTTGGGATGAAAAACTTCTAGAGATGAATCATGGTGGTGGGTGCACAAAATTGTGAGTACGTAATGCCAAAGAATTGTATCCTTAATTATGGCTAAAGGATATATTTTGTGTTCTGTGTATTTCAACACACACACCAAAAAATAAAACCTTAGTAGATACAATCTAAAGTCACATCCAATCATTGTAAAACCTTGTAGGTTTTTTTAATTTTGTTTTTATTTATTCTTTTGTAGTTGTAGATGGGCATCATGCCTTTATTTTATTTGTTTTTGTTTTTGTTTTTTTTAAATATGGTGTTAAGGATCAAACCCAGTGCCTCACACATGCTAGGCAAGCACTCTGCCACTGTGCTATAGCCCAAGCCCCTAAAACCTTGTTTTTTAACTAATTGTAGCATGGGCATTATACAGCCTTAATTTGTGAAAATCTTTTCAAACTTTGAGAACTAAGTGAAACACCTATTCAAAACTTGCAAGATGCTATTTTTCAACGTATATGTGTTGTTTTCGACTATGCTAGGTATTTGCAGGATGAATTTGGGGAGCAATAATTATGTTCCTAGGGATGCAACAATACATATTATATTATACAGACTGGAAACATCGAGATCTATTTTTTGTTATATATTTTGAGGTAAATTATTTTGATATCTTTTCTTTGAGACTCCCTATAAATACTAATAGGAAAAATTCCTAATTTCAAGCTAGCTCATTCTAAAAATACAGCCCAGACAAGGAAGAGTTTCTATGTTTTTAGGATGTATTTTTATCATCTTAGTTTCTTTGGGGGGGGTGCAGGTAATGCTACCTACATATAATGAATGTACTTCCTGTTCATTTGATAAATGAGAAAACACCAATTTATCCTTTTGAAGGTGGGAAAATAGAAGGCATTCAAGCTGAAATGGCATGGTGCTGAAGCCTTCATCAGCTCCAAAGAATATTTGTACTTTTTTGCTAATGATTATTTGTGCTTTTCTGCTGACATTATTTTTTTGTGTGTGCCTTGTGAAATTAGAGGAGCACCTATTGCCAGGATAGATTATAACATTTCAACTGGCCACAATAGTGCTTTTAAAGTTACCAACTAACTTTGTTAGGAGTTGCATGTTAATAGAACTATCTTCTTTCACCATAAAAAAAATGAGTGCTTGTAATTTAAAGCAAAAAATTCATTAAATATTGTAAAGTTAAATAGTGTAAAGTTAAATAAATCTGCAAATGACACACTTGAAATGTTAAATGTAGTCTGTGGTGACAAAAAGATGTCAAAAGCAAGGATTTTTGACTAGCACAAAAGATTTAAAGAAGGTAGGGATGAGCTAGGCACAGTCCCAGCAGCTCACTAAGGTAGGAAGATCACAAGTTTGAAGCCAGCCTGGGCAAGCTAGGGATGATCCTGTCTCAAAATAAAAAATAAGAATGGCTGAGATATAACTTAGTGGTATAGAACCCCTGGGTTCAATCCCTAGTTACATATACACACACAAAGAGCAAGGATAATTTGATGACGCATGAAGTGGTCACGCGGCATCCCACAAAAACCATGAAAACACTGAAGGTCTTAAATCTGGCTGGGTCATAAATTTGATTTGCTCAAACACCCAACTAAATGAGGAAAATGGCTGAAAATGTAAACAAATAAACTCATTCTGAAAGAAAATTTGCACGTGAAAAAAGTTTCTGGGAATATTATTTCTTATGCTGTTGTGGTTGATGATCTTGGAGAGGCTTAACCAAAACAGCTACACAGGGATCTGATACTTGGGTATACCTTCAGGACATAGTCCAACTGTTGGTCTTGGAGTACCAAGCTAGTGTCTTCAAATGTTTTTCACTAACTTTATAGATGTGATTTAAACAACACAAAGCCTGTAGAACTGGTGTGATAGAGTGGAGCATGGGACTAGATGCTTATTTATTTATTGTGGTTCGGGGGATGGAATCCAGGGTTTTGCACATACTAAGCAAGCACTCTACCATTGCTACACCCCCAACCCCTTTCAGACAGGGTCTTGCTAAATTGTGCAGGCTGTTCTTGAACTTGAGACCCTCCTGCCTTAGCTTTCTATGTTACTGGGATTACAGGGGTGTGCCAACACACTCCAGCTGGGCTAGATATCTATTAGGGAAGCTCTAGCAAACTACCTCAGGCATTGCTACTTTTTTTTCAACGGGAGCTCATGTAAGTGACCCTAGGCTACCTGCAGTCTGGGTGCTTAAACTATATGGAAACATCTCAGGAGTAAGAGCAGCTATGTTTAAGCAGAAATATTCAGATATGTAATGAAACTTCTTTTTGAAGTGAGAGGTAGTGGAAATAGGAATTCAATTCCATCAGCAAGAAATAGACCGACCAGTGAACAGTTTAAGTGAAAATATACCCATTTGTACTCACTCCACCCATGAAAAAAGTCAGGACCTTTGCCAGTTTACAAAACTTTCTAATCTCTATATAATCTGAAATCAATCTTTTCATTTTTTCTTTAAATGGTACTGGGGATGGAAGTCAGTGATGCTTTTTTTGTTTGTTTGTTTCACAGGATCTTACCAAGTTGCTGAGGCTACCCTGGTATTTATAATCCTTCCTGAGCCTGCACAGCAGCTGGGAATAAGGGAGTGCACCCCTGTGCCCAGCTCTAAATTTATTTTAAATAGATTTTAATATACAAACTATTCATGTATGAAATTTGATATGAAAGGTAGACAAATGGAGGTCAGTGTTGTATCCTACCTTCTTTAATTATGAGAATGAAATTTCATAGGTTGAGTTTTCATAAGGTATTACTCAGTTCATACATACACAATTTTCATCCACAAAAAGGGACTGAGTTTTGGGCTGGGATTGTGGCTCAGTGGTAGAGCGCTTGCCTCGCATGCGTGAGGCCCTGGGTTCGATCCTCAGCACCACATACAAAGCAATAAAATAAAGACATTGTGTCCATCTACAACTAAAAAATTATTTAAAAAAAAAAAAAAGGGACTGAGTTTTGACCTTCACATTTTAAGTAGCTGGTCATACCCTAAGCTTCAGCTCTAAATGCATTCATTAAAGGGTAGCTTTACTAAATTGGTGAAAAATGGTTTCAGATGGAAGGAATTCTGATAAGCCAAGAAAAAAATGTGAAAAGAATTTCAGGGAGCTAGGGTTGTAGTTCAGTGGTAGAATGCTTGCCTAGCACATGAGACACTGGGTTCAATCCTCAGCACATGAAAATAAAGGTATTATGTCCATCTACAATTACAAATTTTTTTAAAGATCAAAAAAAATTTCAGTATGTTTGCCCCTTAACATTTAAGAAGCTAGTTGAATCATGTGCTGTTCCTTCCCTTAATTTTTTTTGTTGTTGTTGTTGGTACTGAGGATTGAACTCAGGGGTACTCAACCACTGAGCCACATCCCCAGCCCTATCTTGTTTTATGTAGCAACAGGGTCTCACTGAGTTGCTTAGCGCCTTGCCGTTGCTGAAGCTGGCTTTGAACTCATGATTCTTGTGTCTCAGCCTCCCAAAGTGCTGGGATTACAGACATGTGCCACCGTGCCTGGCTCCTTAATAATAAATTTTTAGTTCAAGTATGAACTTCTTTCAGAAATTTATATTCTTTGCCCCAATCACCTTTTCGGTCTCTATTATACTGGTGTCTAAGGGTACTCTCCCATCATTAGGATTCTTGTAACCTATAATATAAAGGACTTAAGTCAGCCCTGTGGTAACTGACCGTTTTAGTTTTATTAGTTATACTACAAATTTGATTTTGAAATCCAGACCAGTCGGGGTTATGGAAAAAATTTTAATGGTCTGCATCACCTCTGGAATACTGCTGACCAAAGAAGCTATATGGCCAACAAGGAAAAAAATAATTGCAATATTTTTCCTATCATCTTGTTTCCATTACTAAAATCTTTTCATATTTTATAATGTTTAAATGAAATTTATTAAAAGCATACATAAATGACATTGTGATAAAACACTGGCTTTTTTGATGTATTTGCTTATTCTGCATTTTAGCCACATGCTTATTCATTATTAGTATAAATTTTAAATTCACCACCCCACATGACTTTTCAAAAATTTATCTGTGAATAGATAAGCTCTACTTCCACCCTTCCATAAGGCAATAATACCAATAGTCTAGAAGCCATTCTGGGTGTGGTGTTTCTAACCCCAGCAATATTTGCAATCTTAAAGCTTTCATTCTGTACTATCTGTGGTTGCTACAACAAATTAACACAAACTTGATGGCTTGAAACACATTTATTCACTCCTTTCTGAAGATAAAAAATCTGAAAGCAAGTGCATGCTGTCTCTGGAAAGTAGAGTGCAAAATGTGTTCCTTGCATCTTCCAGCTTCTGATGGCTGCTTCACTCCAAGGCCAGTTATCTTTAAACATCTGCTTTATCTTTATCACTGCCCCCTATACATATGGAATCTCCCTGCTGCCTCACCTTGGGCCCATAGTGATGAAACTGACTGATCATGAACTGAACTTCTGAAACCATTCATCCAAATCCAAAGTAAATTCTTTCTCTGCTAAACTGTACTTGTCAAGTAAGGTATTTTGGTCACAGTGATAAAAGCTAACACAGGCTTTGTGATTGCATTTAGGGCCCACTAGGATTATCCAGGATAATCTCCCCATCCCAAACCCTTAATCTAATTCTATCTGAAAACCAGCTAACATTCACAGGTTCCAGAGATTAGCATCTGGTATCTTTGGAAACTGTTAATTCAGCCTACTACACTATCTAGGTTCTGATAATTTTTGAGAAACAAAAGTGGCTACAGTATATAATCTCTACACTATATAATCCACCAATTAAACTGCGGCAATGGAAATGTACTTCATCTATTGCTGTCTGTAGCCACATAAGTTACAGAGCACTTGAAATGTAGGCAGGGAGTTATATGGTCACTGCGTTTTGTCTATTTTGTTTACTGTGTTCCTACAACTTAGAACAGTACTTAGCTCCTAGCTAAACATTCATTTATTAAATAAAAACCAAAGCTATTCTAGTAATATATAAATACTAAATACCAATATTGTGACTTTGTTCTCATTTAACCATACATTATAAAAACAAATACCACCAATATAAAACAGTATTTACTACTGACCAAGCAGTTATACACACTATGTATGAGGACTCAAATTTAATCTTTTTAAAATATATATATATATTTTTAGTTGTAGATGGATACAATATTTTATTTTTATGTGGTGCTGAGGATCAAACCCAGTGCCTCACGGATGTGAGGCAAGCGCTCTACCACTGAGCCACAATCCTAGCCCCTCAAATTTAATCTTACCTACCAGGATTTACTAGTTTATAAAAATTGAGATTAAGTAACATACAAGATCATGCATAGAAATTTGAACCTAGGCTCTTAACACTGCTGCTCCTATGAGCAGGTGACTTTAAGCCACTCACTTGAATGCCATATATAATTTGGCCACGTGAATGAAGAATGACGCTGCTCCTTGTATTTGTCATGATGGGCTTAGGAACCAAGTTAAATACTTGAGAATGCAAATATGCCAGGCACTTAATTAGACCCTACAAATATGATATGAATCTAGATAAACTTTACCTTTAATAGTCCAGGGCCTATAAAGTAAGGGGCAGTGAGGCAAGTATAGATGTAACTATGCCATGCACAGTTCCAAATGCTGTAAGGCCACTATAGCTACTACAGAAATTCAGATCGAGAGCACTTACGTGGGTAGAGAAATAGTTTGTCAGGGAAAGGTGAAAACATGAACTTCTTCCCAATAAGGGAAATCCTCTACAGTTAAATTTTTCATAGAAACTTTTAAGCACATCCTTCCTTAGCCTTTGTACTTTTCCCTCCATCTGAGGTGGTCTTCCCCCAAATATATGTATCTCCTGATGGTACTTCCCTTATTCCTTTAGGTCTTCTACAAAGAGCCCTTCACCAGCCAGCCGTATCTGAAATAATAAATGCCTTCCACTTAGTGCATGCTCGTGTACTTACCACCCTTCCTAGCGATTAATGGCCAGCAAACACATTTGTTGAATAAATGCCTGAAGAACTTTTTATAAGACCAGACTTTAGGGCCTGGGATTGTGGCTCAGTGGTAGAGGACTTGCCTAGCACATGTGAAGCACTGGGTTTGATTCTCAGCACCCCATATAAATAAATAAAATGAAGATCCATTGACAACTAGAAAAATATTTTTAAAAATAACAGCAGACTTTAGAGGATAATATGGAGCATAAAAATAAATCTTAGTAAAGCCAGAATGACGCTAGAAGCATTAATGACTCCAAAGTAAATATTAAATACCTTTCTTTAAAGTTTCTGGAAAATGAGCTATTTGTAAACTGGCATTTAGGCTCATTAAAAAAAAAAAAAAAAAAGCAATTGCTAGACAAGTAAATTGGTTACTAGGAATGAAATTGTTCTAGTAATAAGTGGGCTCCATGCATCTTTGCAGACCATCACATTTCCTCCCATATGAAAACTTTCCCCATTGCCATCTAATATTTATATATTCTAGTGATCTAGTACCCTTGTGTCCTTTAAATCCCCCTTTTATACTCATCATGGTACATACATCAGAAACACATAACATGCTGACATATGCTTCCCTTGTGGGAAACTAGGTTTAATGCAGTTAAATACTGTTAAGAGCTTATGTTTTTAATAGCTCTTTTGTGGCCCTTTCCCCCACAAAATGGCATTCTCTTTAAATGTTTTTTACTGTTACACTGGAACACCAAACCTCTAGGGATCTCATTAGTTACACAGCCAGTTACAAATGTGAGGTTCCTTGTTCTGAGTTACTCATGTGACAAGTTCCCACATAACCTATTTTTTTCATCTGTAAAATGGGAGAACAGGGGCTGGGGTTGTGGTTCAGAGCGCTTGCCTAGCATATGTGAGGCACTGGGTTCGAGTCTCAGTACCACATAAAAATAAAGATTCATCTACATCATATATATATATATGTGTGTGTGTGTGTGTATATATATATATATATATATATATATATATATATATATATATATATAAATAAAATAAAATGGGAGAACAGTACCTACCTCAGTTGAGAAAATTAAGTGAAAAGGGTACATGAAGCACATGCCACATTGTTCTGCCACCAAAGGCACAGTGGCAGGGCACAGATACAGTTACTACATGTAAGAATGTTTCATTTCATTAAAGGCACTTTCCTTTCCTTACTAACTGTAGAATTGGTGTTGTCAGTTAGTTGAAATACCAGCATCGGAGCATCCCAGCTTCAATGGCTCATACTTCTGTTTTTGACCTATAAAAAGAACGAAAGCTTTTTAAATGACCTTTTAAGCAATTTTTAGTGTTTCCTTTTTTTTCTTCAATTTTTCTCAATGAATTTCTAGGACAAGAATTATGTATGTGCATTCTACTCTTTTGGGTGTTTTTCTTCACCTTCAAAGAAAACCAAAGTATCCAAATCATCTTGAGCAAGAATATCAATGGTCAGTCTTACTCAAACACAGGAACCACACCTGAAGGTTAACCACTAGACATATTAGTAAGCACCATCAAGGCCTATTTAAAATGTGCAAGACCTTGAGGCTCTCCTATGGGAACTCCTCCAGCCAACTCCTTTGTCTCAAAGGT